>OZ025299.1:25874226-26160305 GCA_964019185.1 Maratus speculifer | reverse complement strand
TACACCCTCCACTATATCCATACTCATCCCATAATCCGTAAAAGTCAACGCGATGCCCATATGTAGATTTTTTTTTTAAGTTTGTTTTTGCTACTCAATAGATAGGTAGGTTTTTGTGCACATCTAATTTAGGCACCCCATTCTCTGTAAAATACCAGATTCTCCAAGAAAAGGCGCTAGCAATTTCATTTTATACATGAATTCTTTTCCAAGATAAAAGAATATACAGTGTCTCGCATAAGTGATGGGACACTTGTGCTTTACAAAAGGAAACTAATCAAATAAATTAAACATGTACACATTTTTTTTTTTTTTTGTGGGTGTGTTTCACACTTAAATTTAGTAAAGATTATTACATAACATACATTTTGTCAAAATATTAAAATATTAATTTAATAAAAATACAAATGTTTAGAACGGAGCAAAAAATTGCTCACATAAGTGATAAGACACCATTATATATGCAACAAAAATCGTCTGAAATAAGCAATAAAAATATTTTTGGGGGTTTTATTTTTACTTAAAAGCAATTGGCAATAATTTATAAAATCGTCTGCAGTATTTCTCTCCAGTTTGTTTTGGAATGTGTTTTTTAGCTCTGTGTAGTCATGAATGCTAAACGAAAAGAAACTTCGCCTGAAATTCGAAAATTACTTATTAATTTGCATATTGAACGTGGAAAATCTATTAAAAAAACTGCTGAAACAGTTAACTTGAGTCGTTCAACAGTTTTCAATATCATTAAACGATATAAAAAGAATCTTATGATTCAGGATAAAAGAAGACCTGGCCGACCATCAAAGCTATCCAATGGAATAAAGCGAATTATCGTTCGAAATATTAAAAAAAATCCAAGAAATAGTTCTTCAAAAGTTGCTGCTGATTTACAAGCATTATATGGAATAATTGTTAATCCTGAGACTATTAGAAGGGTAATTCGATCTGCTGGATATCACGGTAGAGTAGCCAGGAAAAAAATTCTTCGTAAGTGAAAAGAATAGAAAACTCAGACTAGCTTTTGCAAAATCCAACATAAATAAGAATTCTGATTACTGGAATAAAGTTATATTTGCTGATGAGAGTAAATTTAATATATTTGGTTCTGACGGTAGAATCTTGGTGTGGAGAAAACCCAGGGAAGAATTTCGCAAACAGAACTTGGTACCAACAGTAAAACATGGTGGAGGAGGAGTTATGGTATGGGGGTGTATGTCGTCCGCTGGAGTTGGTAATCTTGTTTTTATTGACAGTATAATGGATCAGTAAAAGTATATTGATATTTTAAAGCAAAATTTGAAATCTTCAGCACGAAAATTGAACCTTCATAACGATTTTAAATTCTACCAGGACAATGACCCCAAGCACACTGCTCTGAACGTTATACTCTGGCTGCTATATAACTGTCCTGAAATAATAAAAACACCACCACAATCTCCAGACTTAAATCCCACAGAGAATATTTGGCAAGAATTGGAATCAAGAATTCGCAAGCACACCATTTCTTCAAAACAACAACTAAAATCGGTGCTTCAAGAAGAATGGGGTAAAATCACTCCAGAAATCACAAAAAAATTAGTCGAATCCATCCCAAAAAGATTAAATCATGTTTTAAAAACAAAAGGAAATCCAACAAAATATTAAAACCTTTTAAAAAGTAAAATTTTTGGATAAATATTTGATGGAAAAGTAAGTGTCCCATCACTTACGTGAGCCATTTTTTGCTCCGTTTTGAACAATTGTATTTTTACTAAATTAATATTTTAATATTTTGACAAAATGTAATGTAATAATTGTTACTAACTTTAAATATGAAACACACCCAAACAATTTTTGCACATGTTTGTTTATTTATTTTATTGCAGTTTCTTTTTATAAAGCACAAGTGTCCCATCACTTTTGTGAGACACTGTATATTTTTCCCAAGAAAAGATTGGGTGTCAACCGTAATTGGTTGACAGCTGGGTCGGATCCCCCCCCCCCCTTCCTTGCTACGCCACTGCTCGATATACATGAGGCTAATAAAATGTCAAAATTAAAAGCACATTTTCAGAGGAATGCTTTAAACCTTTAAATAATGCAATTTTTTGTTTTATTAAACAATTCTGAAATCAACAAAACAAATCTCATAAAATTATAAATTAGAAATATGTCAATTTGAAAGTGAAAATGTATATTTTAACGCAGGCTACAAATTATAAAACTTGGCGTGCGTTTTTCTGGGAAATTTTTTTTCTACATACGAATACCAAGAAGAGATTTAGTGTGCAAAATTCATTTTTTTAAAACATACGAAAGTAATCCAGAAAGCAAGTTCCACTAAGCAATGAAACAATTATTAAAAAAAAAAAAAAAAAAAAAAAAAAACAACCTTACGGCATTATAAAATACTATGCTGCGATTATTTTGCAACATAGTTGCCACGATTTTTGAAGAATTTATCACAGCGGAACACAAAATTCTGATGTTTTTGTCGTAGAAAGGTGTCGCCTGCGATGAAAACATTTTATGAAGAGGTGAACGGGAAAATTTCAGAAAAATGCACTGATAATATCATAATGGGGAATCTTCGGTTATTTTAAATCTTCAATTTATGTAAGCAGATCAACCGGGGACTACTGCACACTTCATTTTTCATCGTGAGCGTTTTCGTGTCCTTCATTAAAACTTCGCACCCACCTCGTTACCATCGAATAACTCACCGTATTTTGTTAGCCAACTTCAAATTTTTCTTTGAATTTCAATTGGTTTAGTGTTTCTATCATTCAGAAAGCGGATGACAGACCGTAACTCGTATACGAAAGGATGTTCCATTTTTTAACATTTAACGCACAACGTGCAGCTGACGCTTTACTCACAAGGGGACCACCAAACATGGTGCTCACATATTTTCATGAATTCAAAGTATATTGTAGGGGACATACCATTAATTATTCGGCTGAAAGGGTTCTTTCAAATGGGCCTTAGTTTTTGAGGAATTGGGAGTCAAAGTTCAGCGTATATTTTAAATACTTATTAGTAAAGCTGTCTGTCAACAGCTTCGTGGCTCCGCGGTAACGTGCGAGATTCCAGACCCGGACGTGGCGGGTTCAACTCCTAGTTGGAGCTTTTTTTTTTTCTTCTTTATATGTTTCGTATATGTTAAATTTTTTAAGCAGAATTAGAAATTCTACAGCTTTCAACTTATTAATATTTTCTTATGGGGATAGTTTACTTTTTTCATTTTTTTTTCTTATTTGAAAAAGTATGGCTCAAATGATAAACTAATTGCACTTCAAAATTCATAAAATAAATAAAAAAAATAAATGAATAATGCATATATAATTAAAATTTTCAAACGTATAAAAATTTTGAATATTTTAAAATCCCTTCTACTTTAAATATTAATAATTTTGCTCAATTACATTTATATATATTGCTAAGTAAAAAAAAATCATACCTTTGTAAATTCATTAAATTCACATTCTTCATTCAATATCCGTTCATCTGCCTCAATAAATTGCCGATTATCTCATATTTATAATATTGAATTATGAAATTCTTCAGCTATAGCAATAGAAGAAAATCCGGTTGGGAATTTGTAAGCAGATTATCATTTTGTAACAACATCTCGCAATATTTTAATGCATTCGTAATTTCGCCTTTTTGTTCCTTTTCCAAACGAAAACTTTCTGTACTAGTGCTGCTTCCTTCCATTACAGTATTTTTAGCATTCAACCTTCGCTCAATTTTCAAACCATAATTTCAGCTATACATATACATACCAATATTTCAAATCTTATTTGTCTGCAAAAGAAACAAAATGACAACAGCAAAAACAATTTCTATTTTTGCTTGATTTTACCGAGAAAATAAAAGCAGACAAATAAAATAAATATATATCATTTTATGTATCGTAAATTCTAATTTCATTAGCAGACGACTTTCCCAATCTAGTTGATTTTTTTATGAATAGCGAATTTCTTAATATTATATATATATATATATATATATATATATATATACTGCTCAAAACAATTAAAGGATATTTGAAGTTTTATATAAAATAAAGATATAAACGAAGTTTTTTTTTGCCGAAAATAGAAGAAGAGAATCACAAACGCAAATTTTTCTGGTTTTCAAACTGTGGAGTATGCAAATTTTGAGTTCGACGTCAAAAACGTCGCTTCAGCGGCAGCGAATGAAATTTGACTTTCAATTGGATAAAAGAGAATGAAGACAAGGATGATCGGCATTCAGTGATTGCTTTGTTTCGATGAGTACGATGTCTCAGCGAAGTCATTTGACAGATTCAGAAGCTTGGAGAATTGTTGGTAGGTTAGAAGAGGGCCAAACTCACGCCGAAGTAGCGCAAGCCATTGGAGTGTCACAAAGTGTCATTTCCAGGATGTGGAACCGTTTTTTGGAGAGTGGATGTGCAGGCCGAAGACCAGGGCAAGGTCATAGACGGGCAACAACGCCCAATGAAGATCGGTATTTAGCGTTAAGAGCTCGGAGACACCGAAACATGAACGCTACTCTTCTCCAACAACACCTTCGCTCGGCTACAGGCACCACGTTTTCAACTCAGACTGTCCGAAACCGGCTCCATGCTGTAGGTCTGTATGCTCGCCGACCGATGGTATGTGTTAGATCAACATCAAGGCATCGTCGCGACCGCAGGGAGTGGGCAACCGAACATGTCAACTGGAGGAGAAATGAATGGAGCAATATTCTGTTTTCAGACGAGTCCCGTTTTTCTGTGCACCCGGTAAATAGGCGTATTTTCATCTGGAGGAACCGTGGCAGTAGGAATAATCCTGCGTTCGTGCACGAAAGTGTCAGATTTGGCGGTGGAGGAGTGTTGTTGTATGGTGGCATCTCCACTGACGGGCGCACTGACCTCTACATCATTCGAGATGGAGCTCTCACTGGCGCCGATATAGGGATGAGATCCTCAGACCTATTGTAGTCCCTTGCGCTGCAGCAATCTGAGATAACTTCAATATAATGGACGATAACTGCAGGCCACATCGTGCAAACCTAGTGGAGGATTTCCTTTTCGAGGAAGGAATCGTTCGAATGGAATGGCCAGCGTTTTCTCCAGACATGAATCCAATCGAGCACGTTTGGGACGCTCTAGGAAGACGAATTTCTGGCCGCCAACAACCCCCACAAACTCTCCAAGAACTTGAAAGAGCTCTTCTGGAAGAGTGGGGCAGAATACCCCAACTCGTCATTAATAGCCTCATTGAGTCCATGCCTCAAAAGGTGTTCAACGTTGCTGGCCGCCCGTGGAAACCATACCCCCTACTGAAAATGATTTTCTATGAAGAAAACACCTTTTCTTATTCTTTTTTTCTCACATGCACAAATTGTGTTTTTTTCCTTTTGTACACAAATGCGCAATAAAATGCATTTTTTTCTGCCAAACATGTGTAATTTATTCTCATAACCTACTATGTCTGTCGACCATGTATCAATCAGCTAAAAAGTTTCCCAGATACAAAATCCACCTAAAACTGCAATATCCTTTAATTGTTTTGAGCAGTGTATTTAATATAATCTCATTTCTTATTTGTGCAAACGATAAATAATGTTGAGGTTGAACGTTACAGATAAATGTATTTAAAGATCAGTAAAAATTTGGATAATATTTTAGTACTACTGCATTAATGCTTTATTACACTTTCGAAGGTATGCATTATTTGAATTAACTAATCCTATAAATGTTTGAGAAATTGCACCTGAAAATTATTTTGTATAATTTATAGAAAAAAGGATAAATTTTCATTTAAAATATTCCACAAAAAAGCGATAGAAAAAAGAAAAATTATTTCAGAATTGTGCTTAGAAAAGAAATTACATAATAATTAATAAAAAAAAAGGTTAAAGGCATAAATTCGTTATGCAGTTTTGTCAATAAAAATATTAGTTTAAAAATTGCAGATAAAAAGAAATTTTCATGAAATACATTCTAAAAGATAAATTTACTTTATTAAAAAAATATCAAAAAGTTCAAAGCTGTAGAATTCCCAATTGCGCTTAAAATATGTAACATGTAAAAGCCGCCACGGGTCCATTGCAGTTAGTTTAACAATCGAAATTAAAGATAGTCATATAAAATAAGCTAAAGCCTTTCGCCTAAAATAAACTAAAAAAGTATATAAAGGAAGAAAAAAAAAGCGCCAACTTGGATTTTTTTTTTTTACTTAGCAATATATAAATGTAATTGAGCAAAATTATTAATATTTAAAATAGAAGGTATTTTTAAATATTCAAAATTTTTATACGTTTGAAAATTTTAATTATATATGCATTTTTTATTTATTTTTATTTATTTTATGAATTTTGAAGTGCAATTAATTTATCATTTGAACCATACTTTTTTAAATAAGAAAAAAATGAAAAAAGTAAACTATCCCCATAAGAAAATAATAAGTTGAAAGCTGTAGAATTTCCAATTCTGCTTAAAAAATTTAACATACGTTCTTTATACATATATATAAAGAAGAAAAAAATCTCCAACTTGGAGTTGAACCCGCCACGTCCGGGTCTGGAATCGCGTACGTTACCGCGGAGCCACGAAGCTGTTGACAGACAGCTTTACTAATAAGTATTTAAAATATACGCTGAACTTTGTCCCCAATTTCTCAAAAACTAAGGCCCATTTGAAAGAACCCTTTCAGCCGAATAATTAATGGTATGACCCCTACAATATTCTTTGAATTTATCAAAATCTGTGAGCACCATGTTTGGTGGTCCCCTTGTCAGTGATCTACAAATAACTTAAATTGTTTGTCAATGAATTAGAAAAGTGAACGCGCATGCGTGAAATTACGAACGTAGCTCTTCCTCGTCAAAAATCAAGGGACTGGTCAATCAGCTTCTGAATTCTCCTCACTAATGTAAAGTCTATGGGCGCTTGATGTAACAGTATATTTAAAATATCTCCACGGAAAATTAATATTTTTAACTTCTATTTTTTCTATACACTTCTTAAAAAGCTGTCTGTTTTCTTTAGTTTTTCAAATTTTTCTAAATACATATTTTAAAATTTTACTTACAATTCGTCAGCTTTTAACGCATGAAATATTAAATTAAGCATAGATTTGAGAAATATTTTGAGAACTAAGAAAAAAAAAACATCCTTTAAAGAGAGTACACAAACCAAAGTTAATAATTTCCCCCAAGAGATATTTGCATTGCATCAAACGTCCATATGACTTAACATTAAGGGCGGAGAATTCCGAAGCCGAGTGACAAGCCTCCTTAGCAGAACTTAATGTATTAACTTCATATACAATTATACCTACAACCTTCACTTTCTCTTACCACTAAAATTTTGTTTATTGTGTTTGGAATGAGCTGTTTAAAATGATGCATCTTTCTTGCACACTAAATTTGCACAATGCACTTTTTCGATGTTTTTTGGAATTTTTCTGTTACAGACAGGTTTCGTTTCAACAGTTTTATAGCAATATAAATAAAAGAGGACAAATTCTTCGCTTCTTAAAATTTAATTCCGACCAGCATGAACATTGTGTATAAACTAATTACCATCTCAAGTGTTAAAATCAAGACTACAAACAGGTGCCAGGTCGGGGTAAAATCCTATTACCTGATGTAGGACTCAGTCCAAGGACCGTAATATCAAACGGAATTTTACTTATAAGGAATGAAATTTATAATCTTGACAAATTTAGACTGTACAGCATTTCAAAATATCCAAAATTTACTTACTACTGGAAAAGCTCTAATCACGTCAAAAGCAGTTTTGAAGAAATACATCCTGCCTTTCCTTAATGGGCATCCTGGTACAATATTCCCTTGACACGGGTCATTACCCGATTCTGGTAAAGGTATGTCTTTGCCCATCATCTTTGCTGAGGCAACGATTTCCAAGTCTGATGCACTAAAAGCTAAAAAACATTGCAGTTAGTTTAACAATCGAAATTAAAGATAGTCATAAAATAAGCTAAAGCCTTTCGCCTAAAATAAACTAAAATTTCTATGCGAGAGAGCTTGTAACAAGCTCATTACATTATTTTGCATAGTTATTTTAACTTTTTTTTTTTTTTTTTAATACAGTATGAAATGTCTTTCTAAGTACATTCAGGTTGAAGTTCGATATTACGCATCTATAAAAGAATGAAAATACAAAATCAGTTGAGAATATACTCGATGATCCATCAAATTTTCATACTTAATTCCGTAATCTGTGTATAAAAATTCACCTCAACAGATTTATCTCCTATAACTAGAGTTGGGTAAATTTGTTAATTGTTTGCAATATAATTACGATTTAATTGCATTTAAATATCGTTACAATTACATGGCGTAAAAATAATTGCGGTACTCTTGCCATTAGAATGCAGATCATTGAAATCACGTATGTCCAACTCTGGCTTTAATACATTGTTTAAATTTATGAATTAGGCTTATTTGTAAGATTTCTCGACAAATTTTTTTAAAAGTTTATAAAAATATATATTTACACTTAAAGGATGAATATGCACCTGTCTGTAAAGAGACACTGGTCAAATATTCATTCTATAAAAGCCCTTTTAGACCGGGAAGCGGCATCACAGACAATCGCCTCATCGAGTTCACGGCTGAGATTCCCGAATTAAAACTCTATTCACATATTAAAATGCAATCAGTCTGCTAAGTCCCATGTGGTAAACACCTGCAAACCCGATTTTTGTGGTTGAATGCTAGGTTTACCATTGTTTTCTTGCTCCTGTCATTTTTGGCTCGAATAAACCGCAAAATGACCACAAAAGCCTTGGTTTCAGGTTTTCAGATTGCCACAGGAATCCTAATTAGCCGTTCTACTGCTGCATGAAGGGTGGAATGTATGCCAGAAAATTATTTGTTTTTGCACCACTCATTCCAGCTTTCAAAAGAAGTTCGTTTAAACAGTTAACATCGACATGTTCAACGGAGCTAAGAAGACTGTTTGTACGGAATATTTCACGGACAAGGGAAGGCAAGATGTAAAGAATGGCAAGATCCTAAAGAATACGCATATACCTCCATATACTACTACACACGATATTGTAATTTTATCAAAGTTTAAAAAATACAATCGCCGTTTTCTTATTCGTAAATATTCAGACTAATTTATCTCACGTTTTTTTGCACGCATGCATGAGGAGGTTAATTTTATTGGTTGTAAAAGATTTATGGAATATTTCCTGTAATTGTCATTCCACAATAAGAAATTTTAGTGATTTGAGGAAAAGTGGATAATTAGCAGTCACAAAAGGAAAAGGTTCGTGAAAAATTAACGGAATAATATGTGTCAATTCACAGACTTTTGAAAATATGTTCTTTCCGATTGAACCGCTAGATTTTAACAAGTTGAATGCCACGGTGACTAACACTGAAGCTAAAAAAATTATGTTTTAAGTAATTAAGAAAGTCTAATCCTGTAATAAATAAAAATTAAATTTTAAGTAATTACCTAAGACAATATAAGATTATATGGGGGAAATGGGTCATGATTTTACAATGTTACTCTGGAGATTCAGCCAAATTAGCTTCCAAAATCCAATGTTCACATGACTTAATGACCGAACCCAGGTTCTGATTACCGAATAGGCACGTGCTTTCCTTAGGAAATTTTGAAGGGGCCTAAAATTGAGAAACAGGGAGGTCCCGAATTTTTTTATTGAATTAATTGTAATGTTAGATTGTGTTTATTTTAAACACTGAATATGAATACTTTAAATTTGGTTTGTATGCACACTTGAAAATATTACTAATTTAAACTACTGCCAAAATGGAAAGAACTATTGCAAAATAATATTTTATGCATAAAATTCAAACATTTTGAGCAACTTTTACGTTTTTACGCTAATACTATTCAAAAACATTTTTCCATATTTTTATTTATTTATCCAATTACCGTTCATAATATATAGCGGAATATAAAAAAAATTCTTTAATGAAATACATGTTAATTGAACCGAGCCATATTTCGCAATAATATATGCAGTACCAGTGAGTTCTCAGGTATGTCGAACTTAGAAAACATTTTTAAACAGAAAGGGGGGGGGGGCGAAACGACTCTGTACTTCCCAGATCTTCAGAGGATAATCGAGCCCTGTCCGAACCTTTGTAATATGACAGACGTAAATTTTCCATTTTTCATTTTTGTGTGAAAAAGTCCGGGCCAGGATTCGAACCAGGGATGTATTGGCTTTCACCCAATTAACCTCAACGATCACTTTATCTGGTCTGATACTCTGGATCAAGTCCATACATCCCTGGTTCGAATCCTGGCCCGGACTTTTTTCACTCAAAAATGAAAAATTTACATGTGTTATAATTAATTTACCGATTGAATAATCGTGTTTAAAATTAATGTAATTTCGTATGCAACGAATTAACTGCAATTTCTGCAGTTCCATATATTGACCTTCGATTTATTCTGTTGAGCTGATCCAGAGTATCAGACCAGATAAAGTGACCGCTGACGTTAATTGGGTGAAATAGTCCTGCAGTGTTCGTGTCCGGGATGACTCAGTTGGAAGAGCATTGACGGCTTCAGCCAATACATCCCTGGTTCGACTCCTGGCCCGGACTTTTTTCACCCAAAAATGAAAAATGGAAAATTTACACTTTTTATAATTAATTTACCGATTGAATAATCGTATTTAAAATTAATCTAATCTTTGTAATATGGTCACAGTTAGGTCTACTCTTGCGGGCAAATATTTTCAAAATTACATTTGAATGTCTAAAAATATATATTTCATTTCTTTTTTCATGGGTTCAGTTGCCAATTTTATGGGGCAACTGGACCCAGTCGTGTCTATTTTTCGCACACTTTTTTTTTTTAATATGGGGCATCCTGTCCTGTTTTAAAGTAAGCTAAACAACTTTAAAACATTTAAACCAGGCAATTTGTATATCAACAAAAGATCGCTGTAATGAAAACTTTTGCTACAAGGTGTCTAAAAAAGCACCAAACGTGAAATAATTAAATTTATTTATACAAAAAACATAAGAATTAAGCAAGAACACATGTACTTTTGGTAATAACTATAAAAGTTACGTGGGTATTTTAGGGAAAAAATAAACAAGATAAATCTATGAACAATCAGGTACTTAAGTATTTAAATATACCATTCCCCTTTTTGTTTACCTCAATGAAAATTCGATACAAGTCCAATAAATCTGGAGAATGCAATCATGTTTTGTAGTCGAACAGAACCATCTCTTTTAGTGGCTTCGTTAGTTTTCTAGTAATGTCTATTCATCTGTATCGTAAAATTTCAAGGTTTAATTACCTCACTTAAGAAATGTTTGATATCAGCTGACATGCTTTAAAAAAAAAATTACGTAATTTTAAAAATAATTTCTTTCAGTGCAAGCAAAAAATTTAGAAATTCATTTTTCGTAATAAAAGAAATTCCAAAAATGTATAATTGTTGTAGTAACATGATCCAGTTACCCCTGATCCGTCCCAGCTATCCCATTCTTGAAAAATTTATTAGTTAACTGGGACACCGGCCTTACATTTAAAACATGAATTCAATATGTATAAATATCTAATGATAATAGTGTATTTATATGACTAATCTTTAAAAAAAGTGATTGTTTAATAAAAGCACTTACCGTATTTTACAATAAAATCAAAGAAATTCAATCAAATTGACTTTTTTTTTTAAAGAGCTATAGCAGAGAAGACAGCTATGATTGAGTTAACACGCGCTGTTTTAAAAAGTATAGATGGGGAAAAGTGTAGACAGTGGCTAAAAATAAAGTCATCTACGGTTATTTATAATATAGCCTATGGCGCATTTACCTCATGGATCTAGTTACCTTATTATATATATATATATATCATATTTTAGACTGTCAATCATCGGTGAAAGACTTAGTCTAAACGCAAAGTTCAGTGTCAGTCACCAGTGACTGACGTGGTGCTTAACATGTTAAACTGGTTCCCACGTGAGGATGCGAAAGTTGCTTCTGGAAGGTAGACTATGAGTAACTATGGGAACGAGGATTAACCCCTTAATTGTCGCATTAAATTACGGTTTAAAAATTCAAATTCATTATTACCATTCATTCACCTATTATTTTTTTGAGAAAAAAATATTCATCTTATTTAATGACAAGTAAAATGATACCAGAATAACACCCAATTGCATTATTATATGGGTGATTCTACGATAAGAGGCAATTTGTACGGCTATCCGTTTAAAACAGATTTTTTATTCTATATGTTGCTATTTTTTGCAATGAATCGCATCATCTTAATATACTTTATTAAATAACATCACGATTGAATGCCTAATTAAAAGACATTTTTCTGAAATTTCTTACAAAGTCTAAAAAAGTCCCCTCTCCCCTGGAATGTCCCCTTGCCGGTTTCAATTTAACTTTCAAACAATACATATATTTTTTCCGCCAGATGCTTAGCTAAAGTATGTTTAATTGGAATTTAAGTAATTATACTTACGTATTATAAAATAAAATAATTTTGTTAATTTCAAATAATTTTTAAAATTAACTTTTGTCCCGCTTTTCTTGTGTCTCTCCCCTGTCAAATTTCGTTCCGCTGAAACAAATATAAATTCAAGGATGGCTATATTGGAAGTAGTGCTTAAGGACATCTATCAGCTTGAAGTTGACAATACTAAACGCGCAACCCATTTAAGCGTCACCATTTTTAGTTATTGCGACGCAGCCGTGCGGTGTAGTGGTTTGGTTTCGCACATTGATCGTGTATCTCCTCTGGTAAGTCATAAAACTTATATTCATTTAATTCAATTGCATTTACTGCCCTAATTAAACAATACGGTAATAATTAAAGTGAAATACACAATTAACCCAAAAACTAATTCAGTCAGTTAAAAAATTTGAATTTACATGAAAATGTCTCTCCCCTGCCGTATTTCCCCTGGCAAGATAACTGCCAGGAAAACGAGTCACTGACCAGAAAAAGTTATAAAATATGTATAAAGTGACTTGCCCCTACATGAAAAGGTAAATAAACGGGACAAAAATCATAATTTAAAGGTTTTGATCAAACTCAAACTTTTCTTTTTGGCCGAATTCTCTATGTTTTTGAACCTCTTATCGTAGAATCACCCATATACAACTGGTGGGAATCAAACAATTCTGAATAAAAGCCGTGAAGCTTGCAGCCCGTGAATGTCTCGGGCGCGACGAATAAGTTGTTAATGACGACTTCATCCCATGGTGATTAAGTGACTATGAAAGTGTAAGGGCAGTGATAAAAGATGCGGAGGAAAAATGCATCCCTGATGAGAAAAAGTTTGGTTTGATCTCTGGGATAGAGAGGGAATTAAGTCCGAGCTCTCGGCTAGAGGTAGTTACGTTAGATATCTCGAATAGAGAGACAATTACGTTTAAGCTCTTAGCGAGTCGAGTTAGTCTCCTTTTTAGTGTTCCTTATAGGGACTTAGAGAAGATCTGAAGAAGCCTTTTTCATAACTGAACATGAAGATAAAAAAACCAGTAGGACTCAATCAAAACTCAGTCAAAATATTTTTAAACGACCCCAACTTAATTACTTATTTAACGTTGGGAATTCTCAATTACTAATCAAGAAGCTTATGTTTATTTTATTATTTGTTTAATAAATCTTTCTGATAAAAAAAAGCCTGCCTCTAAAGTCGCTCTCCACTTCATGTTTTGAACAAGGCGTCCTTATATCCTAACGGTACTTTTAAGTACCAGGGATATATTGGCTGAAGCCGCCAATGCTCTTCCATAACTTAGCAATCCCGGACGAATACTGGAGGACTAATTCATCAACTAATCTTTAACGATCACAGAATCTCACTTGATATCCGCATCAGCTCAATAGAATAATTTAAGGTTATATTTTGGAATTTCAGAAAATGTTGCATAAGTAATATTAACCGAATAATTTTAAATATATTAATCTAATATTTAAAGTAGTTCAGTCTCATTAAAATACACCGAACAATACCCCCTATACACAGTAATGTAACTGAATTCTGAATGTCCTTGTGAAGGAACTAAATGCTACATTTCATTTTCAATACCGAACATGCCTTAGTAATAACCAACAACACCTACCCATTTCATGGAAATCCGATTATTTACGCGAGTTAGAGTATGGACAGACAGACAAACCAAATTCATAAACATTTTTCAACTATGCTGGAAAGTGTCAAAAATTATCTAAAAGTCAGTTATATATCTCCTGGATATCTTGGACATTAACGTATTCATTAAAGTATTCAAGTGTTGCGATTTTTTCCCCAAAATTAAAGATATAAATGATTAAAGATATTTCTGATATACCTACTTGAACCAAGTACAAAGTGTTGCCATTTAAAAAATTTAAAAGTATGTAAAAATGGTTTACACGATAAAACTTAGCAAATTCAGATTTCTGTGGAAAAACTTTTTTTTACGTTCTCCGAACATTAGCCAGGTTTTACGGTGTACACTCTAAAAAAAAATGTGTAAATTTACACACAAAAATGTGTAAATCGATGATACAAAAACGACATGTCTATATGTGTAAATTTGTGTGTAAATTGCGCCAAATGTGTAAATTTCAGAATACACATTTTAATGTGTAATTTGATGATAAGTCCAAATGTGTAAAAGTTATCTGATAACTCTTGAAATACACACTTTAATGTGTGAATTGCACTGAAATACACATATTTCTGAGCACATTTTTACACATACATATGTGTAATACTCTTTTTTTACATATATTTTTGTGCAATAGGAAAATACCTACAATGTTGTGTAATATGCAAAATACACATGTTTTTGTGTTATGTACAGAATGCACAGATTTTTGTGTAATATTCTGTTTTTACACATATGTCTACGTAAAATGGAAAATACACATTTTTGTGTAATATTTAAAATATATAGGTTTTTGTGTACATAGATATTTACCTTATTCTTTGATGTGTAAACTGCGAAAAAAGGTTTTCAAAATCGCAAAATAAAATTACATGAAGAACAAATTCGTATTTGCTTCACGTGTTTCTAAGTACGCGTTCGTAATTATGTACATAGGTAGCACCTATAGTTGTTATTCAATCCGTCCGTCTGTCTACCTGTCCGTTCACATATAAGAACGCAAAAACTACACAACCAAATCGTTTGAAATTTTAAATACATAACCGTTGCATAATTTTATCGAGTCATTTAAATTTTTATGAAAATGAGATGCATAATTCAATTATAGAGACAGTCAAAAGCGTTCCCTTGCATTATGACCAATGGGAAAAAATAGTTTCAAGTGCATCTTAATAATGTTACACACTTTTGAACACAATAAAATTGATATGCGTCTAGGAAGTACATACTACAATATAAATTCTGTATAGTCTGTAGTGCAAAGAATAGTTTTTATTAATTTACAAGGCTATACTAAAAAATCCCATTACATTATAATAAAGAAGGAAATATTGTTTGGGACGCGTTTTAATTATATTAAAATATTTCACATTTTATGAAATTGATGCTTATGTTGCTGAGATTCGTTAAAGATTACTTATTTTATAATAGAGAGCAGATATATAGTGTTTACAAAGAGAAAGAAAAAATTTCGGATACTTAAACAGTATCCGAAGTACTGTCTACTATTACACCAAGATCTGAATTTTTTTTAACTTCTTTATAGTACGAAATGCACCTGATTTGCCTTGTTTAACGCGCATTTTCCAACTTGTTTCTTTCTAACAGATTTGTAATCTTAAAACAAGAATTATTTACGCTCAATCAAGAAACAGGGTCGTCTCAAATTGTAATCTATTATCTTTCTGTTATTATAATCTATTTTCTTTATTTTTATTAATCTGTTTTTTTCTGAAATTATAATATATTATATCTCCTTCTGTTTGCATATATACAACGTGATGACAGAAAGGATTAATTCATTTTACATAAGGGTTTGCAAGCAGTAAAAGAAAACTTAAAAACAATTTTTTGATTATTAAAAAAATAACTTTAATAATAGAATGTAGGTATTACATTCTTATTTATGAAATTATACATTTAAATCAATAATAACTCTTGATACATGATTTTTAAAAACGGTCATTAATTGTTTATATCTTACAGCAACTGAATGCTGTACTCTATTTTGCCTATAATGTGAAATTATGTTCGGTTTTTTTTTTTTTTTTTTTTTCTTTTCCCCCTTCAAAAATGTAATTTCTGGCTGGATTCTGTTGCCAAAGCCACTATAACACTGATACTATCATAAATAGTACAAGGGATTAGAATTATTACTATACAATTTTTAGAATAAAATGGGGTGAAAAAATTATTTTTATCAGTGTATTAAAAAAACAGTTTATTTTTTATAAGACACAATAAAAAAAGAATAAGGAATGTGAATCCAGTAATGGAACCTCACAAAAGTAATAGATTTTATAACAATAATTAGAGCCAGAATTTAATGAAGGCATGCTAATAAAACAAAATATTTGCTTCAAATAAATTTAACAAATTAGCATAGCAATAATTAATGAAATATTTTGAGAATTGTTCACTGTTTAAATAAATCATTGTAACTATCACAATATCAAAATTTTAATTATTTTAGATACATTCTTTAAAATTCTAAATGTCAGGGAATTACAGTTATCAAATTATTTATACATTGGAAGGTTAAGATGGATAAAAGAAAATATGAAAAAAAAGTTATTTTAGCACAAATTCGTTTACTTCCCTCTATTTTTAACAATTAACAAGTTGAGCGCCACTCAGTCTCCGGCGACAGATGTGGCACAATAGATGCAGTTAATTTTTCAGAATACAATTGATTTTTAACAATTTCTGAAACTTAATTGTTTTTATTTAAATGGGAATTATTAGATTTAATTGAGCGCCCCCCGCCCTCAGTAACAGTAACACACGCTTCTTAAATTCTTAAAAATAAATGAAATTTTGCAAATAGTCATAAGTACATAAAATTCAAAATTTTCTTTCTAACGAAACATAAACACATGCAAATTTTGCAAGGAAAGAAAAATGACAGTATTAGTTTTTTAAATGAAGACAACTCTTAGCAAATTCATTCAAATTTTCCTGAAAATCGATGGAACTTTAAAATATTTTCTGTGTCTTGATTAGGAGCATAAAAAATAATTTAGGCTTTAAATCATGTAGAGAGGAGTTAATGAAATATATATACATAAATTAAATTGTTAATTATTTTTTATTAACCAAAAATATTGAAGCTTGTCCATTACCTTCCCATCTAGCCTATATATACCTCATATGCATGTTGTACATATCATATTTCATATTCATACATTTTATAATGCGATTATGATTCATATATGAGTTAAATCTCTGTTTAAAGTAGAAACTATTGGGATGTGATAATACATGTATAGTAATTATGTTAACTATTGGTTAAATTACTTTTAAAACCCAAAACTTAAAATTTAAAGAAACGTAATTTTAACCGCATAGTTTTAAAAAGGAAAAAAAAATCTGATTTAAATACCATTTAAATGAATAAATCATTGGCATGCGGCCTTTTATTTCAACAAAATAAAAATTAAATTTAGTAAAGTTTATTGAATTGATAAAAGTTAAATGAATGTTAGTCATTGCTTTTATAAAATGTTTATGTGAAATCAACTAAAACTATTAACTAAAAGAGAAAGCTGAGAAAATACTTTTTCCTTACCTATTTCTTATGACCTTCCTCTGTGTTAAATTGGGATAATCCAAATAGAAATACGTAGATTCTTTCGTAGAATTATGTCCGAATACAGTACAATGACATTAATGAGCTCTTTTTTACCTACATTACTGACACTGTACCTTTTTCGGACTGTCATGTAAAATATCCTTTGGCCGCATTCTTGTAACATTTTCTTAAAAGTTTTAAAATTCATGCGAACTATATACGTTTATGAAAGAACAATATATATGAGCAAACAACGTTCTTTATTCCAAAGACCAACTGTTTTGATCGTCTGCAAGTGAATTTATTGCCGCGCAACGCAGATGTGAAACGCAGATGTTTTCCGTTTATTTATACAATGCTAGAGTTGGAAGTTAAACACACGTTATTTTCCTAAAAGTGGCTCTAATTAAAATTTTCAGTTTAAAATTTTTTTTTATGCATTTCACTTTTGTTTTTATTCAATTTCAAAAAGTTTCCTGTTAAAATGAATTGTAGAGTTTCTTTTTTATAAATTATTATATTGTATTAGTCATAATTTGGGTTATGAATTAAAATATTGCCTTAATACATTATCAATTACAGAGCAATCCAACTATTAACGCAAGTTAGAATACGGACAAACAAACCGTATTCTTAAGCATTTTCAACAATGTTGTAAAGTATTAAAACGACTAATAGGTTGAAATTTGACTTTTAGAATTTTATACCCGAAAGACGATAGCAAATTTTAATTCTTTTGTACAGCCCTGTATTTTGTCTACTATTTTTGCATAAGGTTATGCCACTATTTAGCTATGATTTAATTAAAAAAAAAACACGTTTAAATCTAGTAAACTCACATTTCCAGAGGTTATCATACATAGGCAGCCATGTATCAAATTCTTTCGGTGGTCCTGTATATCATTTTTCTCCATATATATCTTAGCTTATTAAATGCAATTCTGTGTAAAAATGTAGAATTTATTTTAAAACCACCTTTAAGCTACTTCCGTTCATGTACCGTAATCTGTGCACTTTCTGCTGTGTTACCCTGTACATGATCTACAGCAATTGTACACAGAACGCAATATGCAAAAATCAATATAAAAACTCATATCTCAATTAACAAGAAAGAAAAATTATGCGTTAAGGATAGATTACGAAACACTTTCCAACACTTCGTGAAATCTTTAACAAAACTTCATTATTTAGGAAAATAACGTGTTAATGTCCATAGCCAAATATGTATTTCAATACTTTTGAACAGCCCTGTATTTAATCTGTCTGTTGATATATATACTATATAATAAGAAAATTTAGTTAAGCAAGAAAACGCTAAATTTTCGTTAAATTTATTTATTAGTAATTCATACTAATGGATAAAAACGTACTTGAATACTTTTGATCAGTTCTGTTGTTTACCTAGTACATGTATTACAGTCCAATATTTACCTAAAATCTATTTTAAACTAAAACACTCTTAAAACTTCTTAAATAACATTTCTAGAAGTTATCATCGAATTGTGACCACGTATCCAGTACTTTACATGATCCTGTATATCATTTTATCTATATTCTACAAACATTTCTGAGTAAGCGGTTCAACATAAAAATGTATAACTTATTTAAAAACCACCTTTTAATAAATTACGCTCGTATTCAGTAACCTTTACGAGTTCTTTTGTGTAACCTTGTATATAAACTATAGAATTTATATACACTATGTTATATGCATGTATTTAGTGAAACTTAAAAACGCATATCATAATTAAAAATGCATTTCATCCATCCATCAACCATCATCGATAATACACAGTACTTCAAATAGAATATACTATATGAAATCTTTTGTATCTCCCTGTAAATGCTATGCACTTCATATTATGACTCAGCGTATCACCATATCAATTTTATTGTACACGAAGTCGTTTAACATTATTAAAATATCTCGCAAATAATCCCCCGCCCTTTTGTTCTTGCATAATGGAATTCTTTCGTGTGGCCCTGTAAATGAAAAATAACTATCATTTATACTGCATTTTTTAAATACATATTTTAACGTACTTTGCAAATGCATATAAATTTAAATATGTTTGGCAGGGTGTTACACCTTTAAAACTCATTCGAAACTATTTTTTCCCATAGGCCGTAATGTAATGGTAAATTTTGACTATCCCTGTAAATAAATTAATCATGATAGAAACTTCATTTTCAGTAGGGTTTGTGCTAACGTGAACATCAATAACATCTAAAATTTTCATAGAAATTTGAGTATATTTAGGAGAGTTAGAGCGCGGACAGATGGACAGACAAAACGAATGCATAAACACTTTTCAATTTTGTCGGAAAGTCTTCTAATACATTTAGAAACTGTCTTTTAAAATTTACATATTTATAATTATGTAAAACACTCCAATTCGCGTAAATACACGTAATCTTTAACATTTACACACTTCTGTGTGTCTATTAACTGATAAAAACTTACGTACTCATTCTAATAAACAAAATACACATAAAAACAGGCAATTTTTTGTACGAAATGTGTAAATTTTAAAACAAGTGGGTGATTTCAGAAATTTACACACTTCTCTGAGTAAACATTATCATGCTTAAATTAGAATAACACTCCAATTCGTGTAAATTCAGGCATTTTTCGGAATTTACACACTTGTCTGAGTTTATCAAGTGATAACAAATTACACACTTACTTTCAGACGCTAAATACACACAAAAACAGGTAAATTTCCGAAAAAAATGTGTAATTTTTATTACAGGTGTGTAATTTTACAAAATTACACATATATGTGTGTAAAATTAGCCAATTTACACATTTATTTTTTACAGTGTAAGCGCCGCACTCCAACGTAATTTAAGTTGATTTGAGTTTTTGAAATCTGAACGTACTTAATGGAATTCTATTTTTTTTCTTTTGAATTTCGAAAAATTACTCCTTAAACATTCAATGTAAATTATAAAGATTATAATGAGTACGTAGATTCAAAAAATAAAGTTCTCTGCCGATCGATTCAATTTGATAACCTGCATCTGAAAAACACCTCAATTTGTAAAAGAAACCAGTATTATCCAACATTTCTGGCATTGTGAAATCTGTTTACCAATGAACACAGGTTAGAGGTTTTTCGAGATCTCAAAATTTTCTGGATTATTAGAGTTTTGAAACTGACGTATTCATATGTAATCGATATACATACTGTACTGTACGAACAAGGCTGTAAAAATCTAGGCTCCAGCTGGCAGCCTCCCATCTAAATTTAGTTTTTCATCGTCTAATAAAATCGTGTAAAATTCTTTAGAATGCCATTAAATTTTCAGCGAAGAAAATTTTTAAATTTTAGTGGCGAGAGACTACCTGCTGTCGCCTAGACTTTTGCACCCCTGAGTATGAACTACACGCCGACACGTCCATTGGTTAAATTCTCATAAACAAATAAACAATTGAAAACTAAGTTTACTTTGGATCTGCGAAATATTTTCTTCTGTTGCGATTAAAAATCAGACTTTGAGAAGTATTATCGTACAAACTTAAGTTATGTGCATGTCGGGTTGGTTTTTTTCCCTTCCAAGGCAACCCGAATCAACAAAAATGTTAGAGATACAGCTACAAAAGCCAAGGTCGTTAAGGGTGTATTCGAAAAAACGCTTTTCCACCTTCAACAGCTCGAAATTTTCAGATACAGTTTCAGATACATTTTAAAAAGTAGAAACATGAAATTTGCTGAGGGAATTTTTGATTGGTTGTATTGTTGGTTGTATTGGGTTTTATGGCGCAAGGTCCATTTAGGGACATGCTGCGCCAAGACAAAGGTGAAATGAAAACATAAGGTTATTTAAAATCAGACAGCAATGAAAAGTATGATAAAAAACAGACTAAAAGAGGACAAAAATCATAAAAACACTAAGTGACAAAAAAACCATAGAAGTTGGTAATAAATGGTAAAATATAAAACAATGAATATGTTGAGTGAAAATGACAAAGACAAGATTAAAAGTAAAAGAATGCAATGCCATGATAAAGTTAAAATCAGTCAAGGGTAAAATAGGAACTTTAAAAGAGATGTAACAAGTTAAAAACTGTGCAATCAGCGGAGTAATATAAATAACATAGCGTATATAAAATTTAAATTGACTAAAATACACAGTAATAAAAACTCCATTAGGTCAATTAGGTTCGAACTCTTGTAATATTGTATTTTCATCATCGGCATCCGAGTCATTGCTATATGACTCGGATTCCATAGCCTCTTCCACATAGTGTTGTAATTCCTTAGGGTTTTTGATATTTTTCAAAAACTGGCTAAGACGAGTTTCTTTCCTTTCCCCACAGTTTTCCACTGAGGAGAAGCTGGAGTTGAGGATTTCTTATTGGTTTGTGGGCAAAGTTTTTTTTGTAAATTCTGTTTTCTGAGAGTATTAGATGATGTATTTGGACTTGTAACAGCCTTGGTCCTGTCTTTCTGAATAGATGTTTTTTGGCTTGGTGTAACATTTCGACCAGTATTAGATATCTGCAAATTAGAAGTGGATGAAATAGAAGTATTTTTTGGAGATGGATTAGTCACAGTCTCTGTTTTAAGTTTAGATGATTCCGCAGATTGAGGTAATAATTTCTGCCGCTGTTTTTCTAAGTTAATTATTTTCACGGGTTCTGAAGATGGAGGCCAACATTCTAATTGCGGGTTTCCAGACATTTTAGTTGGGAGACAGACATCACGTAATTCTTTAATTGGAGTGCTGGTTGATTGTGTTATGGTTGACTTACTGGGTGGAAATTTGAAATCAGTTTGGGTACTTATGTGTCTTACGGATGTTGATTGCTGCTTCAGTGTACTGGAGTAGGAAATTCCAGCGGATGGAGTTCTGGATTCGACAATTTTACGAGCTTCAAGATAGGACAGATTTTGAGAAATTTTAACGGCAAGGATTTCTTTTTCACGGATCCAGTTAGGACAGGAACGGGAGTATGCAGAATGATCACCCTTGAAATTAATGCAACATTCCGATTTTTCACATGAATTGCTATCATGGTCAACTTCTGCGCAGCGTGCACAGGTAAGGGTACCGCGACAGTTTTAGTGTGGCCGTATCGCTGGCATTTAAAACAACTGAGGGGGTTAGGGATATAAGGTCGGACAGGACAACTTAAGTAAGCAGCTTTATTTCTGGATGGTAAATTTGGACTATTGAAGGTAAGAATTACGTGCTTTGTGGGAAGCACTTGTTCATTTCGACGAATTGTGATTCGACGTGCGTCTATAATATTTTGATCTTTTAAGTTTTCTAGAAGTTCTTCTCGTGTAGAATATAAAAGTTCAGGTTCAGATATGACTCCACGAGTTGTATTTAAAGTTTGATGTGCTTGAACTGAAACAGAAATTGTACCTATTGTGTTTGAATTTGATAGAAGTTGTGACTGTCTGGCTGAAGTGACTTCAACCAGTAAATCGCCAGACTGAAGCTTTTTGAGAGAGTGGCTATCACCCAAGACAGAGTGGAAAGTTTTAGTTATAAGAAATGGTGATGTTTTTTTGAAAGAATTATTATTGAGACTATCAGTACGTTTAATTATGAAAAATCTTGTGAATGAAATGTTCTGTACATTTTGTTGCTCTCCACATGGGAGATATATAGAAGGAATTGAAGTACTTCCATCCATATTGTGAAAAATAACAATTCGGACCCCGGCCGCACCACCCACTACCGAGCCCAACAAGGGGATGCACATTCGTGCACCAGTGCTAACCAGGGCCTATACGGTCACAAGACAATCCTATGTCAGTCTCCACCCTTAACGAGATGACTAGTAATTGCTCACTCACTTGATCCCTAAAGCCAGTGACAAAAGTCAGCTGACCAACCGATTGATGCATACGGGACCAATATGCACCTCCCGTCTACCTGAAGCAGAGGCCAAAGCAGTGTGTTGGTTTCCCTCAACTGCCAGGATCCGCCTTTCCAGGGACACAGGTCGCCACGCACGGCCAACACGTGGGTGGTTTACACTTCTCCATGAGTCGATATACAGGATGATATCGGCTCATACAGAATTGCCCTCACCTCTGAAAAGGAAACCACAATGAGAGTGAAACAAAGATGAAAGGAAGACAAGAGGAGTAAGAGGAAAAGGAAAAGAGACAGATCACTCAGGTGCCCCGGGGTTGTGAAGCCCGTGGATACCTAAAGAAGGTATCCCCCTGGGGGGGGGGGGAGGGAATTTTTGAAAAGATGTATAAGGTGCCGTGTGATGTCATTTTGCGCTCAATTCATTAGAATTTGATTTATAAACAATTACCATCTCAGTATGATCCTTTTTTTCGTTCCCAGATCTCCCGCTTTGAAAAAAATCTGTTCAAAATGCCGTTTTTGATTGCTTTTTTTTTTTTGCAATATTTTCTGTATTTATCAAAGAATTGACAATCATGGTACCTTGTGTACTTTCTAAATAAGACAATTTGCCAGTTTGATGCATATGAGAGCAAAAATGAATTTAAAAATAATTCGGAAAATAAGCAGTTTGAATAGAAATACACCCTTAAGCACGGCAATATTGTCCGGCAAGTAGGGGTCTGGTCTTCGGACTTCGCAATACAATGAATTTTTATCTACAATTATATCCTCCGATAAAGTCCTTTCATTGAACAAAGGGGAAGCTATGTTAAAATTGTTCTTCACGCCTACAGGTTTTCGTCTAGATATCCGCAACTGACGTGACATGATTACAGCGGCTACCATCGAAATACCCAACGCCAGAGAACGAGATATGACGTCATCACTAGTCCACTCAAGTGTTGGAATTCACACCGGAAATTTTTGAATAGCAATTTCCTTTTACTTTATTTGTGTAATATCTATTATCTTATAAAACAATAACTATTGAAACTTGCTGGTGAAAATTTGGAAGCCTTCAATAAAAATATCAGCCAAATGCGACAACAGTGGAATTCCGCATCTAACTGAAATTATTATTCAGGGATTCCAAATTCTCACCAGTAAGTGTAGATAGTTATTGTACTATAAGATGATAGATATTCCACAAATAAACTTTCTAGTCAAAAATTCCTGGTGAGAAGTTGATCGATTAGTGATGGCGTCACACTGAGTCCTGTGGCTTCAAGTGGTACAGTCCATATAAGGAAAGAACAGCTGACGTCACTGTGGGTCAGCAATAAACATCTGTCCGTTCACCATGACACTACTGTACACATGAGTTTGGATAATTTGGTTTAAGCTTATCTAGTCTGCGATAGGATTATTAGGCCTACGTCACCAAGTCTATTCCTGCAATGATTAGTAAGACAAAAACAGTGATAGATTTGTTGAAGGAAGCAGGGCCGTGCTTAAGGGGGGGCGAGCCGGACATTTGTCCAGGGCCGCTAAAATTTGGGGCCGCAAAATAGTTGATGTTGTTTTTACATTTCACCAGTTTTTATGAAGAATCTAGTTGACTTGTCAGGATGAACCCGTGCCCGTGATGAATGACCTTTAAATTGACCTCGAATTTGTAGGATTTTATGTACTAAGACTCCATTCTATCTAAATTTATATTTTTAAGTGAAAAAAAAAATATTGAATTGAAAGTGTCTGCTATTTTGCATTTTATTTTCTGCTTAATTTAATTGTTAGAGTCCTTGCATACCGAAAATGAGTGAAACTGCGACAAAACACTCAGATTTTTACCGATTTTGTTAAGGTGTCCCATATTTAATTTTGTAAAAAATGCATATCCAACGTTTTATTTTATTAAACTGCGAATTTTAGTTAATTTTAACGCAGGAAATATCGTTTCCGTTAGGCGCGAAGTGACTTGCGTTCGCCAGTGTATTTTAAAAGAATTATCGTAAAAGTCATACACTATACAACTTAGTTGCACTATAGATTAGAAGATATCATCTGTAAGAATATACTTTTGGTTTCTTGGAAACTCTAATACTGCGCTATAGAAGGGCGAAACATTCAATTTTCTACAGATTTTTTCGAAATTTTCACTAATTTAATTTTGTAAAAAATATTTCTACTGACAGAAGTTTTCAAAATTTTTGCAGGTGATTAAATCTGATTATATTGGGATGCTCTAAAAAGATTGTATTAAAACACGGACGCTTAGTTTCTTTAACTTGAGAAAAGATATCGTCTTTGTAATTACTGGTACATTAGAAAGGGTTAAAATTATGGCTTTTTAAAACAATTACATTATCGATTAGAAGAAGGTTTCAGCTTTTAAGTACATATTTTTGGTTTGTCGATACCTCTAAAACTGCATCCTGGTGAGACATTGCAATAAGAGTAAGAACGTTTTTCACTAAAACAGCCTTTTCATAAATTTATTTATTTATTTATTTTTCAAAAGTGTTATAAATTTTTAAGACTGTTGTAGATTCTTTTTAATTGATTGCAGTATTTGAGACATTTTGAGAAAGAGTACGATCTTTCATAATGTGTCTTGCGTTTTAAAGTTAATTAAACGGTTTGGACGATGTAAGTTAATACATAATTAAAAAATTCCTCGGAAATTTTCTTTTCCCGTTCTTTATTTTCAACCAATGCATACATGTACCATTAGACCATGCGCCGAAGCTTTTCATTTCGCGCAACGACCCATATAAGTTTTAAGTGAAATTGAGCTTGGTTTTTAATTAACAAATTTAATAATTATAAGAGTTTTTAAATTCCGAGCTCAAAAATTTCCGGTGTGTCATGAGACACTTTGGGCTAGCCTTACCAAATATTTCATCCACGTACATGCCTATTTCTGCTAGCCATCGCACACAGACTGACATACACACACTGGGGCAGAGCTAAACTTTGTTTTATTAATGTATACCTGTGCATAGGGAATAGAGAGAACTACTTACTAATCTAAAGAATTTGGAATTTTGTACTGATTAGAAATCTTATTTCCTTCACTTGATAAAGAATAGGCCGAGTGCATCGTTTTTCAAAATTTAAAGTTTTTCGACTCGACAACTGTACATTTTTTACCAACAATTTTCAAGATTTTCCCAGTTTAATTGCCAATTTATCTCTGGTAAATTTGCCGACTGAAGTTTGAATGTGAGGTGTAGGGGATTCACATCTCTTAAGGTTATTGAAACAAAATAAGATGGAGGCAATGGCAACTATTTCTGAAACAAAGATAAAATTACATGACACATGGGATTCCTTCTCCAGTCAATGTTCTGCATTTTGGATTAATATGGGGAAAATCAACTGTACAATTATGTCCTCTATCAGATTATACTCACAACTGCTGTCCTGATATTTTAGGCTCTAAAAACACGCTGATTTGTATTGTTTTAAAATAAAGGGCCTGAATATCAAAGACTGAATTATATCATCACGAGCAGTAGCGATTTTCTCTATTCGGATTTCCATTCCTTTCCTGTTGACTATTTACTGGGAGATTTTTTAGTTCGAGGAGGATTTTTCTGCTGAAGTCAATGATGTCGCGATACCTGGCGGCAGTTTTCACGATTGATTATGCAAGATCTATCATCCATTTGAAAATTAGCTTGTTCAAAATAGCTAAGTGAAAATTATTGTTGTCCATTGAGCTTTTATAATAACTTATAGAAGAAAAGTTTTCTTTTAGACGCTGAGAAATCATTCTAAGAAATTTTTAAACGCAATATTTTAAATATATTGTTTTAAATATGTCGTAATGGTTGCCATTAAATGCGTTTCACACGTAATAAATGATTTGTTTTAATGTTTTCTACCTATTTTAAAGTAAACTTCTAGATATATTTTTAAATAAAAAAAAAGGTGAAAAATATTATTTGTTTTTTTTTAAAACTGGCAACAATAAATAACAAGTAAAAAAAATCATACGTTAAGCATAAATTATAAAACACTTTCGAACACTTCCTGAAATCTTTAACAAAATTTCGCTATTTAAAGAAATAATGTTACTGTCCACAGCCAAATAAATATATTCCAATACTTTTGAACAGCCCTTATTTGATAAGTCGGTAATATATTCATTATATAATGAGAAAATTTAATTTAGCAAGAAAATGCCTGGCAGGTTAAAATTTCTCTTTCAGCAATTTATACTAATAGATGGAAACAAACTTGAATACTTTTGTTCAGCTCTATAGTTTATCCAGTACCTTGATGACATGTCAGTATTGAGCTAAAACTTATTTTAAACTAAAACATTCGTAAAACTACTGAAACTACATTTTCAGAAATTATCATTCATAGGCGTCCATGTATTCAATTCTTTGCGTGACAATGTATATCATTTTACCCAATGATATATATACAATGGCCACGTATATCATTGCATATACGTGGCCATGTTACGTGGCCAATAGTTGGAAAAATAACATATTCTTCAACTATTTCTTAGTAATCTGAATGCAGTTTAGCATAAAAATGCATAACCTTTTTAAAAAACATCTTTAAGTAATTTACGCTCATGTTCAGTAACGTTTGCGATCTCTTTGGTATAACCCCGTATATCAACTATAGCATTTATACACTCCGTATAATATGCATAGATTTAGAGAAACTTAAAAGCACATATCATAATTAAAATGCATTTTATCCGTCCATCAGCCTTCATTGGAAACATATACAGTACGTCGGAAAGAATATACTATCTGAAATCTTTTGTATGCCCTGCGAATGCTATGCACTTCGCATTATACATGATTATATCGTATAACTTATGTTAAGTCTCAGCGACGTATATCAATTTTATTATGTATGAAATAATCTAATATATACGTCGCACACAAATCCCCTTTTTACTACTATGTAATAGAATTCTTTTGCGTGGGCTTGTAAATGAATAGCAGCTATTTCTTTACCGCATATTTTAGTGCACGTCGTAAATTCATATAATTTTTAATATATTTGACAGGGTGTAACATCTTTAAAATTGATTTGAAACGATTTTTCCCCATAGGCCATAATGTAACGGTAAACCTTTGACTGTCCCTGTAAATAAACTGATCAAGCTAGAACCTTCATTCGAAATAAGGTTCGTGCTAGGGTAAACGTCAATAAGTTTTCCAGGGCAATCCAAGTTATTTACGAAAGTCAGAGCACGGACAGATGGACAGGCAAACCAAAATCATAAAATTATTTTTAATTTGTGGGAAAGTATTAAAAAGGCGGCTTTTTCGAAATCATTTTAAATATAACTTAAATATATTGTTTTAAATATGCCGTAATGTTCGTCTTTAAAGGTGTTTCGCACGTATTATTTGGAAAAATGTTTTCTTTCTATTTTAATGTCAACATGTAAATGTTTTTAACTAAGACTTCCCTCAAAGGACTACCCTCAAATATTAAATTTAATACATATTTCTAAAATATCTGTTAAATTTAATATTTTATATATTAAAAGCGGACGAACTCGGAGTAAAATTTTAACATTTCCTATAAAATTAAACATAATTTTTTTAAAAAAATTGAACACTAAGAAAAAAAGAAGAATACACACAAAAAAAAAAATAAATAAAAAAATAAATAAAAAATAAATAAAAATTAAAATAAAATATTAATTTGTCAGCGATTTTGTTGAGAACATCGATTTAATTTGTGACAAGTAACGACACAGTTTTCTGACATAAGTTCTTACAGATGCAGAAAATCAGCTACTTTAATTCATAAAATTAGTATACAAATTCAAAAAATGAAAATGGGCAAAATAAAAATGTTAGAATGCAAAGTAGTACATATCAATTCATATATTTTTAGTTATTATGATGATTTTTTCAGTAAACCTTGTTCAATGTTAACATATATGAAACATATCTAGGCGCTGTTGATCGTTATTACAATTAAAAGAAATTTTCTGAGATCTTCTCTATATAAAACATTTTCACTGTTCCTTTAGAAAATGGTAAAATTAGCACAAGATTCAAGCATGAAGTCTTTAATCTTTTTCACTCTACTGAGGCCGACATAAACCAAACCTAATATAACCTCTGTTTTATAGTTTTTGAATTAATTTATTGCATTTTATTTATTTGGCCTTTTTACAGTTTAGAAAATAGACATTTCGAATATTGCTTGCTACTGTAACCCTCTGTTGATAGCATCCCGAACGTAAAACATAGCTTATGTTTGTTACGTTTTAACAGGCTCTATCGCCACCAATTTACTTTTGGAATCGGTCTGATACTTGTTGAGATTGCTTACATATCGCCCTTTAAAACGTTTTTAAGATGCTTTTTGCTCATTCCCTCCCTCTGTTAAATTTCGAATTTAGATATAGCCTATGTTGGAGCAAGGACTATCACCATCATTTTGACATCATAATTTTTTTAATTGGCGCGTACTTCCGAAATGGATTAAAAATTGCAATTTGGAACATTTTTCGCGCATTTTCACCGCTTTTAAATTTTGTATTTTTGGAGAAAGCTCTTTGAGATCATTTATATCTTATAAATAACTAACAAGCCAAACTTTATGTTTCTAGGTCCTTCAGAATTATATAAGTTCCATCTTTAGAATTTTTTTTGCCTCCTATGGGGTTTTGATGCCAACATAAAATATAGCCAATGTTGGAACCAAGGACTGTCACCATCATCTTGACATTATTATTTTTTTAATCGGTTCGTTACTTCCCAAGACTGTTTAAAAATCTCCATATTGAACGTTTTTAAAATGTTTTTCAGTGCATTTCTAGAACGTTTTTTAAAGAACACTATCATTTTGGTACCTTTTTTTTTTTAAATCGGTTCGATAGTTCCAGACATTAGTCCCTACATATAAACAAACTTTACCTCTTTATAATATAGATATAGATTACGTGCGATTTATGATGATAAAATCTATAAATTAAAATGAACTGCAATTTATCATGAAAAGCCAAAAAATGTTAAACTAAAAGGATTATTATAAATATTGATGTGCAAGAGAAATTTGATTCTTTGGTAATAATTTTTATGATCTCTTTTTTTCAATTTTTTGTATTAAAAAGTTCATTCTACTTCCACTCTTGTGATACATTTTGTACAGTTAATAACATTTTATACCCGTTTAAAAAATTTCGGAAAAAAGGGCCGCCAAAATATATTTCGTCCAGGGCCGCTAACGTCCTAAGCACGGCCCTGGAAGGAAGCGATTGTTTGTAAACATGCCTTTTCCTTAAAGAAAAACTACAGAAGGTTCCCGACTAACCAGCCTACTGTGGCGGAAGGGAAGGCCGAATAACGGAAAAGCCGGATTGACATCAGGAATTCTAGAAATGATCGTATTCTGCAATCCCCATTCTGTTAAAAACCCGCTCAACATTTTCTGACTTTTTATTGCATGCCAGTGCTTGATAAGTGTTTGTCGTGCAAGATATTGTACACTTTAACCCCCTGGGAAGGAAGAATTAGTTTTCTCTAAGCTAAGGAGTCAAAATGATTCATTCTTTTATTCCAGGGTTTAAGATTTATAATAGAAAAAGGAAGTCTAATTATAAAAAATATCGTACAAGTTTTCAGATGAATTTTATATCATCTAATTTAATTACGGAAAACAAAATCATGTGCCTTGTACAGTACGAATATAATGCATACTAGTAGTTTACAAATAAATCTTAATCCTATATATTTTACGTATTAAAAGTAGCAAAATTCTATGAAAATAACCAACGAGTCAAATTGCTCATTTACTTTTTAAATTGACACACATTTCCAGAAGAGATTAAAAATTTCAAGCATGAAAATAAGTTTTTCATATTGAATAAATTGGAAAATAATTTCAAATTCTATATCTAGTCTAAATCAGCTTATTTTAAGAAACTAAAAATTTTAAATCCTCTGAAGAAAGTGGACTGCTTTTGATGTTCCGGCTAATGCACGAGTTCCTCGCGGCTCAATTTAAGGGAATTAAAGATTTTCACAAGTACAAAGCGGTGCCTTCAAACAAACTAATATCGATTTTATTTCAACAATTAATAAAAACAGCCGAAACTACTTACGCGCTACAAATACTGCATTTACTTTTATTCTTGAATCTTGATTAATAATACATCTCCGAGAATTTTTTGAAGGTTTTCCGCAGGGATCAATGAGCACAGATGAAACGCTCTTGGGACCAGCTGAAAAGAGAAAAATTAAATGCTGTTAACTGGGGAAACTTTAGCCTTGTAAGGGTAACTTTGGACCCCTTTCCCCCCAAAAAAGGGAGTTGAATATGCTATATTTTCTACATAGTTTAAGTTATTGACAAAAGGTCCCACCGTTGCAGCTTCAGACAAACAAAAATGTGAAGACTGAGAATTTTGCTATTGCAATTTTTGTCTGAAGCTATAAGTTCATTTGGACTTTGGCAAGTACGTGTTAATATAATCTCATCGGTGTAGATCAAGACCTAATGTAGGATTATACGTCGTCTTTCATCAGAAAAAAGAAAAGTTTTTCTAGTTGGGGTTTGCTTTGACCCAACATTTGGAATATTAATACTGGCCCAATCATTTATTTAAATTTTGTAAATACTTCCTGTCAATGCATAAATGTTACATTTGAAGTGGAGCTGTTTCTGTTACATTTAATCATTGATGTTTGAGATAATTTTCTTGTTTATTTTTGATATACTTATGGAAATATTTGTGCCTATACAAACTATTTTGCTGAAAATACCATCCAGTGTATTAGTACTAACTGAACCAAATAAAAAAAAGCTGCTGTTAAAGATGACTAATGTTGGAAATTTTGCACTTGTGCGTTTAATGGCAATATGTATCCCGGAAGAATTACTTTGAAATCAAAGGAGGGCTGTGTTGTTAAATGCATGAAAAAGAGGTCAAAATGTTCATGTTGGCTACAGCGACCTGACACGATGAATGGAACGATATTGGTGAAAAAATTAGTCCACCTAAACTTCTGTCTATGGGAAACCAGGATTAAGTCCCAGACTTTAACAATAAACGTTAAACAATATTTGTGTTTTGTAATTTAAAATATATTCTAAATCTACTGTCTTTTTACAGTCTCAGCGAAAAAATCTTGACACTTGCGATTTTAGACGTTTTGTTAAATATCTAGAAATATACATAAGGAATTATTCTGAAACTCCATGTGTGTAAACAAAGTAGTACACGTTATATATTTTCACGAAGAGTTTTCCCCGAAATCCAACAGGGGACCGTCAACAAATTGGAAAAAAACGAATATTTTTTCGATAACCCTGTCAAAACTAATGAAGCAAAAGAGTTCAAACTACAGATTATGGTTAAGTGGCTTGTTGTTATAAACTGCGTTCATTTTTATGAATATAGCATGTAAACTCTTAGAAAAATTAAGATTTTTATAAAAACGGTCCCAAATTTTTCCAAGTTTTTTGCTTATAATTTGCAGAATCCTTCATAAAACAATGTTCTTTTCAGAAAATATGACAATCAACATTGTACATAACACCTTGTAATCAAAATTAAAAAATAAAAATTGTATGACAAATGAGCAGGTTTACTAAATTTTTTACTGCGCATGCGTCAACGCAATTAAAATTTCATTTGCATATTATGTTAGTTAAATGTATAGAGCAACTTTTGTGAAAGTCTCAAACATAGCTTGAAAATTCTGAAAATTATCGTCAATAGAATAAGAACAAAATCCGTTATTTCCAAAATGAAGCAAAAAGATGAGGGGCTGTATCCATATTCCATTGATTAGTGCCTACACAATATTGCATGTACTACTATATTTGAACACAGCTTATCTTTTTGCTTTAGGGTCATTCCATGTCAAGTGTCCTAAATTTTGGCATGGTTCCCGCTCGACCCCTTTCGATTTTTATGAAATTGATACAGAATATACATGTAGGTATATGATGAACATTTGGAAACTGTTTAGTGCAAAAAGTTGTATAGTTGGAGGACCAGGGGTCCATTTGTACCAATCACTATTTCATGGTTGTAGAAAAAACGGCCAAATCATGAAGTTTGGCATCATATTGCTCATGATATATGAAACCTTACTTATTGAAAAGAGGTGAGCTAGTACAACTTTTTGTGCTAAAAAATGTAATTGCAGTATTAAAAATCACAAATCAAAACTATCGTGCTTACTAGGCCTCAAAGTAGGCCGTACGGCCAATCTGGTTGAATTTTACCCTTACTTTAACATGCTGTAACTACTGCAAATATTATTTCAAAAATTTTTCGCTTCACAAACTAATTACCTATGAATATATCGCAAAGCCGCTGTAGTTGTTTTTTGATTGCTTAAATATTAATTAAATTATTGATGTTCAAAATCTAATAAAAAATTAAAATTGTCGATTTTGCCCCATATTCAAAAGCGTATATCTCAAAAGGGACACTTCTGATTTGGTTACAATTAGTACCATTGGAAAGAGCATATCTTAATTTATAAAAAATACCTTATTTCATTTTGGGCCTCTTAGATACAGAAGGAAAATAATAAAATTTAAAAACCTGTTGTACGAGATAATCCAGATACATACAAGAAAGGTATAATTTATGACAGGTTCTTTCAACATATTCTGCATCATTCTTTTTTATTACAAAGATTAATGCATATAATAATTATCACTTTTCCTGGTCACAGTTACTTCCCCTTTACCATTATGAGTGATTTGTAACCGCATTGCCAATGAGTTATATCCAATAACCAGGCAAGACTAGCTCCTGGTTGGGTATTGCATGTTTAACAAGATTTATACAAAAATATTCTACTTATCTTTCAGTTTATGCTTTACATTACTGTTAAAACATTCTGTATCAAGATTTTAGCTCTGTGGATTCTCATAATTATGATCAGAGTCAATGCAGCATTGGCTGTGCTGATAATTCTCAGTGCCATTTGACAACTTATTGTGCACATAAAGGTTTTAAGCTTTTTAAAGAATTTTCCTCTGAAGAACAGGAGTTAATTAATCGCCGAAGTATATTGCATCTTGAAGAAAATTCTCAAATATGCTTTCATCACGAAACATTGATTTTGCATAAATTTGAGTTTCTTCAGCGAAGCGAACATTCTGTAATCCTTTCACTAAAGACAATCATTGCGTACGAAAATCTTTGCGGTCCATCAATTTAGAAAGTTCTAATCATTTGACAGACAAAGAAACTAAGAAACTAAGAAGAATGCCAAACCAGACCAAAAAACATGTAGATCGTGCAGAAAAGAATTCGAAGAAACAAGAACAACATGGTCCTCTTCTTTAAGCGAATTGGAGCAAGATGAAATAGATGTAACAGAAACGTTGAACAAAAGTCTAACAGCTATTGATTTATCTCCTTTAAAATGTCAATGAACATCAACAAGAGATATTAAAAGCTATGCAAAGCGAAAGATAAGTGAAACTGAAGATGTGATTTCAAAGAAAATAGCTCTTGTTGCTGGTATAGATCCATGTAAATTAAGACAACCTACTACATGCAACCAATGCCTAGACTGTTTAGATTACAAACAGCTCATTAAAGAATTGAAGGAGAAGTTACAGTTGTCAAAACGTCCAGAACAAATACAAATATTAACAATGGCACCTCAAAGTTGGACAATAAAAGAAGTTATGGAAGAGTTTGAAGTTTCAAAAAGAATGGTAAAAGCAGCACGAAAATTAAAAGTAGACATCGGGATATTGGCTTTACCTAGAGCAAAGTTTGATAAGAAGTTGCCAGAAAACATAAAAGAAAGAGTTTTAAATTTTTTTCAAGATGAAGAATTTAATCAATATGTCCAGGAATAAAAGATTTCATTTCTGCTAGGATAGATGGAAGGAAAGTTCAGATGCAGAAGCATCTATTACTAAGCAATTTGAAAGAAATGTTTGCAGTCTATCAAAGTAGTAATGGACCGGAAATCGGATTCTCCAAATTTTGCGAGTTAAAACCAAAATGGTGTTGACTGTCGTTGCAGCAGGTTCACATTCCCAAGCTGTATGTAAAATGAATCAAATTCTGAAGTTGATGCTAGCAAGCTGCCCAACTGATGTAGATTATAAATTCCTTATAAGTAAAACAGCTTGTGACTTGAATTCTAAAGATTGTATGCTTCATCGCTGCGAAGAATGTCCTGGAACAGATGATTAAATTTTTTTTTGGAAAGTATTTTCGAAGATAGTGATCCATAAGACGCCATTGAATTTAAACAATGGGTTCATACAGATCATGACCCGTTAGAAAGGAAGCAGATGACAATTGAAGATTTTATTGGTATTGAAAATCTCAGCAACGATGTCTTAATAAATTTTATGCACCCTCATGGAACTTCAAAAACATTTTATTAGCCCACTAGACAAGACCTTTGTTGGATTCCGGAAGAGCATATAATTACTATTCTATTTCCAATAAAAACAAAAATTAGTCAGCAATACAATTTACCGAAAGCTGTTGCAATCGCAATCAATAAGAAATTTGACAAACTGAACCAATGAGTAATGTTTTTTATAGATTGGGGATCAGGAATCAACATAATGGGAGCTTGGAATAATCAAAACATTTAGTCTATAATAATCTATGGATCCCGTTAAGTACCCGCATTCAAAATTTAAAACATGCAATACCCAACCAGGAGCTAGTCTTGCCTGGTTATTGGATATAACTCATTGGGAATACGGTTACAAATCATTCATAATGGTAAAGGGGAAGTAACTGTGACCAGGAAAAGTGATAATTATTATATGCATTAATCGTTGTAATAAAAAAGAATGGTGCAGAATATGTTGAAAGAATCTGTCGTAATTTATACCTTTCTTGTATGTATCTGGATTATCTCGTACAACAGGTTTTTGAATTTTATTATTTTCCTTCTTTATCTAAGAGGCCCAAAATGAAATAAGGTTTTTTTATAAATTAAGATATGCTCTTTCCAGTGGTACTAATTGTAACTAAATCAGAAGTGTCCCTTTTGAGATATACGCTTTTGAATATGGGGCAAAATCGACGATTTTAATTTATTAGATTTTGAACATCAATAATTTAATTAATATTTAAGCAATCAAAAAACAACTACAGCGGCTTTGCGATATATCCATAGGTAATTAGTTTGTAAAGCGAGAAATTTTTAAAATAATATTTGCAGTAGTTACAGCATGTTAAAGTAAGGGTAAAATTCAACAAGATTGGCCGTACGGCCTACTTTGAGGCCTAGTAATCACGATAGTTTTGATTTGTGATTTTTAATACTGCAATTACATTTTTTAGCACAAAAAGTTGTACTAGATCACCTCTTTTCAATAAGTAAGGTTTCATATATCATGAGCAATATGATGCCAAACTTCATGATTTGGCCGTTTTTTCTATAACCATGAAATAGTGATTGGTACAAATGGACCCCTGGTGCTCCAACTATACAACTTTTTGCACTAAACAGTATACAAATGTTCATCATATACCCACATGTATATTCTGTATAAATTTCATAAAAATCGAAGGGGGTCGAGTGGGAGCCTCTAGGCCAGTTGACATGGAATGACCCTTTAGTACGTAGTTAGAGATGCGCAGATTCCTTTATTTTGTAAAAAACAAAATACAGGAAATTTTATTTCACGGTTCGTAAAAGTATACTTTTTCAGATTCGTTATATCAATTTTGGTCAACCCAGATAAAACATAAAATTACAAAATTGCACCCAATGTTTGAAAAAGATAACATTTTATTCAAATTTTCGATGAACGACGTCAAAGTGACGTCGCAATTTCGAAAACTTTAAATACCCTTCCAATTAATTGACGATTTAAAACTTGCTAATAAAATGTGTATGATATCTTTGACACGGGAACAGTTGTTTGTTTCTGAAAAGCATTTGAATTTACGCCTTGTAGAGAATTGTAACTTTGAAAGTAAAAGCACTTCTTGTAAAGTTATTTTATCAAAATAACAGCAACGCAGCTGTAGCTCTTCAAAAATTCCAGAAACTAAAACATATTAGACGTGGACCAATGTCTGATCGTGGAGTTCACAAAATGATTAAAAAGTTCGAGGAAACAGGAAAACAACATTCTCCCTAGCAGAGGACGAAGATAGGTAGACATTTCTAGCATTGAAGATATTGCTACTGCTGCCGTGGATTTAGCAAGCCAGTCATCATTTGGTATGCAAGTGTGCCAGCTATTGCGAATGAAGTCGATATGTCGATTTCCACTGTGAGAAATGGGATGCGTCAAATTTTGCGCTACTATCCATTCAAGATTCAGATGGTGCAACAACTAATACAGGGTGATACCGAAAGTCGGCTATCATTTTCACTAATTTCTTTCAGGAATGAATGTGGACAATTCTTGGCCATTGAAAATTCTATGGAGTGATAAAGCGCATTTTTATTTAAACGGATAAGTGCACACAGACAGCTGTCAAATGTGGGCGAAAGAGAATCCTAATGTTGTCCAAGAAGTTCCATTGCATACAGCTAAAGTGACAGTGTGGTGCGGTTTTACTGCTACGTTTATGATAGGGCCATATTTTTGAGGAACTAACATCCACAGGACCCATTACATGTTCCGTAAATGGGAGAAGGTACCTCAATATGTTGTCAAATTTTCTGATTCCCGAGCTGAAACAGCGAGGCTGCCATCAAAATATCGTTATGCGAGATTGCAACTACCGCACATTACTGCCGCAGTTCGGACTTTCTCAAGCTATTTTACAGAAGACTGCGTCATAAGTCGTTATTTTCAAACAGTCTGGTCACCTCGATCACCTGATCTAACACCATGTGATTTTTGGTCGTGGGGATTTTTGAAAGATTCTGATCTAAAGACAGATTCAGATAATCTCTGATCTGAAAGACAGTATTAGACTTCACATTCGCTCAGTCTCCCAGGACAGTTTACGCAATGCTGTAGAAAGCACAATTCTGAGAATGGAATGCGTTATTGGAAATGGTGGAGGATTCATTGAGCATGTGTAATGTTATTTCCTCGCTGCCAAGCGACTAGTTTTTTTTTGTTGATGCAGATTACATCACATGAAATGATATTCATTTTTCTGTATTGTTTGAAGTCATAAGTCAGGGTCTAAAGCTGTCTGATTAGTTGATCTTTAATTATAACAATTCCCAGTTCGTCGAAGTTTGTCGAAACTTTTAAATCTGTGTGCTTTGTCTGGATTGACTGAAATTTATATAATGAATCTGCAAACATCGTCTTAAATATTGGCGCAGCGCCACCTATTGACAAAATTTGACTTTTTTTTTTTTTAGATTTTCGCAAAGCGCATCTCCAACTATGAACTAGTGAAATTTTGTTTCGTTCGGTTTCGTAGAACCGGCTTTTAGAGCCTTCTGAATAGGCGAACTTTAATTATAACAACCCTTTATATTCTTTTGTGAGTGGAAACTGATGTTCTAAAAACTCTCATATATTATCATCGTGCTTAAAAAATGTTTTGTGCTCTTATGTGATATTGATTTTTTACAGTAACAAACCATGTTGCATCCAAACTACAGCACTGCATATTCCATAATCTAAAGAATGCATCTTTTAAACCACCTCGGATGTATATGAATTTCTTTCAAGTAGCGTAACATTAAAATATGTCACAAACATACTTTGACTTAAGATCATAATGTGATGGAAATAAACTATAAATGCTAATTACTCCTAATCCTATTGAATACGTGTTGTAGTCAACTACAGTGCTGTTTATCAGGTAATTATATTTAATATATTGTAACCTCATTAAAATGCACTATCCCTCCTCCCCATGTAGACTGCTGTAACCAATTTTTATTTCGCATGTCCCTGTGAACGAAGTATTAGAGCTACATATTTAATTCTCAATAGAGGACATTCTGTATTAGACCTCAATAAATATCAATTTTATGGCATCAATTTAGAGTATAGAGCATTAAGCGCGGATAAAAACCGCTATTAGACATTTTTCAGCTATACTGGAACTATATCTATGGCGTGTAAAAAAAATTTTAACCAATCTGTCAGAATTTTACGAATTACCAAAAGTATCTTTTAAACACTTTCCCCACTATGTTGGAAAATGCTAAATGCTTGTTCTCAAATCATAATGTAGCTAATTTGACGCACTTTTCAATTTTGATCGGAAACTCATGAAATTGGCAAGTGATTTCAGAAACTATGTAAACAAAATATGTTTCAGAAATTAGAATCAAAAGTGGGCGATTTGAACCGAAATTTGAGACGCGACATCACCAGAAAGGTGAAAAAAAATTAAGTGGACCACAATAGCTTATTAACTCGACACGCATTATCAAATACGGAAAAATGTTTCCAAATCACTTCAATAATCGCCAGACACGCCAATTCCATGCCTTTTACGTTTAAAAATGAGTCAAAGTTTCGCGCTGTTAAGCAGGGTATTTGAGAACAGCCTTTAATAAAGCTACTTTTAAGATTTTAAAAATCTTGACAGACGATTTATAGTACACCTAAAATCTCCTTACTACACACAGATTGAAAATCTCTGCTGATAAGATTTTGAGATATGGCAATTCTTGATGCTAGTTTAAACATAAGAAACAAACATAAAAACGTTGCAGTCGATTGTTCTAAATTATTCCGCAGCAGCACATTTTTTAGCTTTTCGTTTAATCATCAGATTCTGAAACATGGAAATCTTTTTTAAATGAAAATTAACATAAGATTTTGAAATTAGCTTAAAAACGCCGCGGCAGATTGTTTTACTTTATTATTCCAAAACGACCAAATTTCTGGATTTTTTTCTAAGCCCATAAAAACCACATTCTATTAAATAAATTTAATACCCATATAGGTATTACCCATATATACACCACAGGAAAAGTTATATTAAATATATTTTCTGGTTTAAGTTAACACGGAGGGCTGGTATTAGTTTTAGAACTTATTCGTTTTTATCTTAAACAGTATAACACAGGAAATTCTAAATACTTACGTTTGCAATGCTTAAAAGGCACTTGAAAGGACACTTGACCATAACTTACAGCAATATAGAAAAGTGTAAGAATTTGGGCAATAAATATATAAGAAAAACTTGACATTGTAGAATAATAAACTGTCCTAACAACAACAGATGTTAAGTTAGATACTCTTGATGCGAAAAAGCTCTATCAAGCCCTTCGTTTCTTGGTTGGTTGGTTGGCAGGCGGCTTGAGACTTATGCTTTGCCATAGGCGGCTTTGTCTATCCCTTCGTTTGTTTGGTTGTTTGTTTATTGAGCCACATACATCTGATCTGTGTGCTCGACATGAAGCCTACTTATAAATCATCGTCAATATTACAGAGACGAGATAGCACAAGGAAATTTTACAACACAAGCGATATACAACCAGGAGCTCCACACAAAGAGTGCGTGCAATAAAGCCAGTAGGATTCGAACCCCCAACCTCCTACGCTCGAAGACTATTAGAAGCGTGGTGCTTGCGAAATTTTTTTCAGAAGCACCTTCGTCGTTCCAAGCCCAAGCTCGCACTGCGATTGGTTGTTGCTCTCGGCACTGTTTTCACGTAACTTGGCGATAACCATACTTGGCGAAAAATACTTCGCTCGTAAGTGAACGAGTAAACCTAAAACCTAACCTACTCATTCTTATTCTTCCTTCATTCTTATCCTCGTGGTCTTGTGCTCTTGTGTGTAAAAACTTTTAAAGAGTACAGCTTTCAGTAAGACGCGTAATTTTTTTTCTAACCACCTTCGTCGTTCCAAGGCCAAGCTCGCACTCTGATTGGTTGTTGCTCTCGGCACTGTTTTCACGTAACTTGGCGATAATCATACTTGGCATAGCGATAGACGCTTCCATCGAGTTTCGTTTCCTTCCGAACCGAGTACAAAGTAAAAAGTTGTGTGTAAAAACTTTTAAAGAGTACAGCTTTCAGTAAGACACGTTCCATCCAATCCAATGCTGCAAGAGAAAAGTTACTTTGTACTCGGTTCGGAAGGAAATCAAACTCCTCGACGGAAGCATCTATCGCTACGCCAAGTATAATTATCGCCAAGTTACATGAAAACAGTGCCGAGAGCAACAACCAATCAGAGTGCGAGCTTGGGCTTGGAATGACGAAGGTGGTTGGAAAAAAATTAAGCCAGTAAGATACGTTCCACCCAATCCAATGCTGCAGGAGAAAAGTTACTTTGTACTCGGTTCGGAAGGAAATCAAACTCGACGGACGCAAGCAAGGCAACACTAGATACCGGGCTTGCTCATTCCTTTCATGACATCACAAAAGGTGGCTGAATGACATCCAGCGATTGGTACAAAACGATGGGTGCGTCACTTTGAGCCCTGTGTTTACGAATCGCAGATAGCGGCCAGCCATCTTTTGTGACGTCGTGATAAGGAATGAGCGAGCCCAGTATCTCGTGTAGGCCTGACGGAAGCATCTATCGCTACGCCAAGTATGATTATCGCCAAGTTACATGAAAACAGTGCCGAGAGCAACAACCAATCAGAGTGCGAGCTTGGGCTTGGAACGACGAAGGTGCTTGGGGAAAAAAATAACGCGTGGTGCTTTGACCACTCGGCCACGGTATCAAGCCCTTCAAACAACAGATTCATGGAAAGATAAGGCACGTTCAGTAAGTCTAACAAAGGTAACCGATTTCAACGGTACTTGCAACTTTTGGGTCAGCAAAAACTTCCTTTCTTATCGCATTCTATTCTCACAGATGGCGAAAAAAAAGGAAAAGATGGGATCGGATGAAATCGGAATTTCGTTTCATACACTGTAAAAAATTTGACCCTTTTACTGCATCGTCACTCCACCGCTTTTATAGAAAACGATTACTTCAGCCTATTATGGAGCATTCGCATGGGTCAAAAGAGAGATATTCTATATAAGCAGGGGAGTGACGATGCAGCAAAAGGATGAAATATTTTACAGTGTACAGCGTGTTTAATGATGTTAAGCGTCACTGCTGTCGACATTTATCGTTCAGCTACACTGTAAAAAAATTGACCCTTTTGCTGCATCGTCACTCCACCGCTTTTATAGAAAACGATTACTTCACCCAATTATGGAGCATTATCATTGGTCGAAAGAGAAATATTCTGTAAAAGCGGGGGAGTGGCGATGCAGCAAAAGGGTCAATTTTTTTACAGTGTATACCGCTGAGTGGTCAAAATGCCACGAAGCTAATTGCTTTCGAACGTAGGAAGCTGGAGGCTCGAATTCCACTGGCCCACTCTTTGTGTGGAGCTCCCGGTTGTATATCTCTTGTGTTGTAAAATGTCCTTGTGCTATCTCGTCCCTGTAATATTGACGATGATTTATAAGCAGGCTTCATGTCGAGCACAATAATCAGATGTATGTTGTTCAATAAACAAACAAAATTGACTTGAAACAAGGCAACACTAGATACCGGGCTTGCTCATTCCTTTCATGGCGTCACAAAAGGTGGCTGAATTACATCCAGCGATTGGTACAAAACGATGGGTGCGTCACTTTGTGCCCTGTTTGTACCAATCGCAGATAGCGGCCAGCCACCTTTTGTGACGTCGTGATAAGGAATGAGCAAGCCCGGTATCTAGTGTAGCCCTGCTTGAAAGCTTGCTTATACACTGTTAAAAATCTGCTGCATTTTGCTGCAACGCCCTCCACCAGTTGTATATAATATCTCTATTCCAACCAATGAGAAAGCGCCATTTCACGGCCAAGTAACCGTTTTCTATACAAGCAGGGGAGTGCGTTGCAGCAAAATGCAGCAGATTTTTAACAGTGTACACTGTAAAAAATTTTACCCTTTTGCTGCATCGTCACTCCATCGCTTTTATAGAAAGCGATTATTTTACCGTATTATAGAGCATTCTAGTGGGTCAAAATAGAGATATCCTATAAAAGCGGGGGAGTGACGATGCAGCAAAGGGTCAGATTTTTTACAGTGTAAGTCATCGTCAATATAATGTGACAAAAATAGAAGAAGGAAACGTTACAGCACAAACAAATTTTACAAGAACCATTATTTGGAAAAATAAAAAAAATTAGTCATTGGATCCGCCTATTTTAAGCCATACGATTACGAAATAATGAAATTCCTTGCTTTATAACCTATTCTATGAGATATATCTCCCTGCACCCGAGCGCGCCCTATCTCCGTCCTTGAACAAGCTGGGGCCTCCGTGGTCGAGTGGTCAAAGCACCACGCCGCTAATCGCCTTCGAGCGTTGGGTGTTCAAATCCCACTGACTCCATTGCACGCTCTCTTTATGTGGAGCTCCCGAGTGTATATTTCGTGTGTTGTAAAATTTTCTTGTGCTATCTCGTCCCTGTAATATGGACGATGATTTATAAGCAGGCTTCATGTCGAGCAGACAAATCAGATGTATGTTGTTCAATAAATAAATAAACATAGGCGAATTTTTTTTTCCAAGCACCTTCGTCGTTCCAAGCCCAAACTCGCACTCTGATTGGTTGTTGCTCTCGGCACTGTTTTCACGTAACTTGGCGATAACCATACTTGGCGAAAAATAGTTCGCTCGTAAGTGAACGAGTAAACCTAAAACCTAACCTACTCATTCTTATTCTTCCTTCATTTTGTGCTCTTGTGTATTATTATCTTGTGTTATTTTATAAAATGGCTAATGCTTTACTTATTAATAAACGGTAAAAGTTACTTTGTACTCGGTTCGGAAGGAAATCAAACTCCTCGACGGAAGCATCTATCGCTACGCCAAGTATGATTATCGCCAAGTTACATGAAAACAGTGCCGAGAGCAACAACCAATCAGAGTGCGAGCTTGGCTTGGAACGACGAAGGTGCTTGGAAAAAAAATTACGCTAAACATAGAACAAGCTCCTAGAGGAATCGAGACAAAGCCGCCTTTGGCGTAGCATAAATCTCAAGCACTGAGCTCCATACACTGTAAAAAATATGACCCTTTTGCTGCATCGTCACTCCATTGCTTTTATAGAAAAGGATTACTTCACCCTATTCTCATTGTCAAAAAAGGACATATCCTATAAAAGCCGTAGAGTGACGATGCAGCAAAGGGTAATATTTTTTACAGTGTATATAATTGTCGAGCTTAGTGGTCACAAGCTGCTTGACAACCAACCAACCAACCTTAGAATTTTTCAGATCAAGGAGAAATCGATGATTTCAGTAGACTGTATTGTACACACTCTATGTCCGTGTTCAGCGCAACTTACCAAAGTAACCAATGTTACCGACCGAGGGCGTGTTCAGCACAACTTACCAAACTAACCAATGTTACCGACCGATTGTGGGGCAGTATGAAAGCGAATTGTGGCACCTATGGAAACTATCCTGTTGAGTTGTAGCTGACGTCACACTTCTCCTTGATTTTCATTTCGTACTTGACTACAATCGGTAAGTCACCGGTTAGTGACCGGTAAGTTGTGCTGAACACTCCCCGATTGTAAGACAGTACGTAAACGAATTGTGGCACCAATGAAAACTATCCTGTTGAGTTGTAGCTGACGTCACACTTCGCCTTGATTTTCATTTCGTACTTGACTACAATCGGTAAGTCACCGGTTAGTGACCGGTAAGTTGTGCTGAACACGCCCCGATTGTAAGACAGTACGTAAACGAATTGTGGCACCAATGAAAACTATCCTGTTGAATTGTCGCTGACGTCACACTTAGCCTTGATTTTCATTTCGTTCTTGTCTACAATTGGTAAGTCACTGGTAAATGACCGGTAAGTTGTGCTGCACACGCCCTTCTTTAAAAAGATGTTACTTGTTTAGAATCGTTTTCGTGTTAGAACATAACTTAAAGCGCCATACACACCACAATACTATCTCATGAGAAGTCATGAGACGAGAGAGAGAGAGAGACTTAACTTAAAGTGCAAACTGTAAACAGATTTTGCTTTGAATTTGAGAGCTATGTTTCTAAGAAATCTAGTAAAAATGATTCTTTTAATTATCGCATCATTGGTATTGATAGATTTTCCAGATGTATCATCAGCAGAAATGATACAGAATATACAAAAGTGCGGGAAAAGTATGTTTTGTATTATTGCTCATTTTAAGATTTATTTGATTAGATGTTTTACTATTGTAGTTTCATTAAAACTGTTTTGAAGTACAAATTGAGTTACTGTATGAGACATTTCTGTATTCATTTTTATTTTCGTACCCGCATGAATATAAGTGCTTTTATTCAGAAACTGCTTAACGCTTTCACAGCCATCGACGAAAATATTCGTAGTTGGCAAACAAGGTTTTCTTGGTAGCTACGAGATAACTCGCTATTCATCTCCTTATGTAGATCTCGGATTCAGAGTAATGACATAAGGAAATACATGTAATGTTTAGATCATAGGAAGTGAATTTATTTGTTGCTAAAAATAATCTGCTACATATGTTTAAAAATAATAAAACATAAATATTTCGAAAGCATAAAAATGCAGATGTGGTCTTGCGTGTGTAAGCTTTGGTAGGGAAAATGTTAAGATATTCTTTTAAATTTTTGTTAAAGACAGACTATGTTTCTGGATAGGCTGTCTTTTTGTTGTCGGCATTTGAATCCGAATTTCTATACGCATCGGTCCGATAAAGCTCGTTATGAGACAACAATCGTTTATACCTCAACATGAAATTCATGCATCGGAAAATAACAAAACTATTCGATTCAAAGTCAGTGGTCATGCTTAGAATCTTTATGCTTTTATGTTTAAAGATAAATCTGTAAAAATGTCAGTTTTGCAGAAAAAAATAGTTTTTGAGAAGATCCTTACCCTTAACTGCTGTGACATTTTTTTTTTTTTTTGCATAAATATCTTGAGCGGTTTCTGTGAAGGAAGAATAAAAAGCTCTTAACTTTTATGATTTTGTTTCTATACAAAACTTTATGTACCATACTATTATAAATAAAATTCTCTAATTCAAAAGTCTCCAGCTATAGTACTAGTGCTTCAAACGAAGCAAAATTACATTAGTACTTGTAGTTAAACTGAAAATCGCATATATAAAATTAAATAAATTGGGGACTAAAAATCAGTGGTCTGCCAGACAGGTAACAGGAGTTAAGTATTGAATAAGACTTGGTAATTTTTATGCAATCATAGAATAATGTTTAGTTTCACTCGATTGGTGTTACGAATGCCTCCTTGGTTTTACAAGCCAATTTTGTTACTTGGTTGCTGTTGGCAACAAAGCTTTTTTTTTCTGATTTTGACAGACGATTTTTTGTTCTTTAGATGTAGAATGTTTTTGAACCGAATTATGTCGGTAATAATTGAACTCCCAGAATGGGAGTAATAATTAATATTCCTTTATGTAAATAAATGTATATAGTTTTTTAAAATCTAAAATTCATTTAATTGAAGCTGTTGTGTAATATTTACTGCATCATTAGAACTTAATACTCACGAACTGATATTTCAATTCGAACTGTATTCGACGATTTGAATGTTATTTGAACGATAAAATCCAGCAGTCTTCGAAGTGATATGCTTCAATTGGTTCATTTAAATTTATTAAAACTACTTTCATTTCTTTTTTTGGCTGATCAGTGCTAATTAAGAGACTACATCAGTAAAGCTATAAGACCTGTTCGCTAATTCTAATCCTATTAGAAGAAATTTATAAAGATATCTTGGTAGCATTTCAATATTTTCATTTTTGCATTGAATAGCTGAGATCAATATGTCCAAAGCCCATTTTTTACTTTTTTTTAGATTTTGTTTGCAGATATTTTTAATGATACTTTCGATTCGTATATATATATATATATATATATATATATATATATATATATATATAAAATCGACAATGAAAATCGAAAAAATAAAACGAAGGCCCCCATATAGATTGATCTCAGCTATCCAAAGCAAAAAGAATATTTAAAAAATATTGAATTTCAACAGAGATATTTTTATAAATTTCTAGCATAGGATTAGCATTAGTGAACGCGTCTTTTCGCTTGACTGAAGTAACCTTTTAAGGAAAGGGTATGAGACTTCTTTCCACCCATATTAAAAATATTTTTAAAAAATATGTGTATAAATTTCTTTACCCTAAAATATCACCCAAGAATGAAATCCGTTGCTATTGTATCCATGCAGAGTTTGAAACTAATCTAGGATTCGAAAGATGCAAAAGTTCTGTAGTTTTAGGCAGTGTTTTGTTGGATAAAATATTTTTCTTATGTGCTTTTCTTCACGATGACGTCATACCACTGCGAGAGCAGAAGAAAATCTTCCTTCTACTCTTAGTTACAGGGCATCCTGCAAGTAGTGCGTATTAAGTCAACTGTAGCACTGCATAAGAGATATAACAAACAACTTCAAGGATAAAAAGAAAATGGTGTTTATGTTCCAGCAGATTAAAAATTTGGAATAGACTCACAGTGGAATGGAAGAGCAAGTAGGAGTTCTAGAATACGTGCAAGTTCACAGAATTTGTAAAATTCATTGACTGAATTTACGGAGACAGAATGAAGCTGTCCTATTTATAGGACAATGGGCTGAAACATGAAAACCATAGACTAATCAGTCCTTGAAAGACTTAATCGTAGGCTAATTAGGTCACCTTGACTTATTTTACACACTGCTAAAAATCTAATTTTTGCTGCATAGTCACTCTCTTTTGTAGAATCTCCATTCTGAACAATGAGAATGTTTCATTAAGCTGCTATCAGATTCACCAACATTTTGAGAGACTTTTGAGCCAACACTTGATTTCCTCTAACTTTTCGCGAGATATCTTCACAACACCCAGTGTGATAGCAAGCAGCAATGTCCCCCAACTTTTTTCCGCTGTTCCAAAAAAATCTCTCCTAACCGAGACTTTTCATCCAACATTTCAACGAATCGGAGTAAAAGGATTGATACGAATAGGCGATAAATATTAACGGCTGGTACTAGCAGTACTGATTTTCCTGTTTTTCCTCCAACTTTTTAAAACACAAAATGTAACCTTTTCCTCTCTTTGAACGGGAAAAAGTTGGGTTAAAATCTGCTGAAAAGTTTGTCGCGCGTAAAACTTATGAATCTGATAACAGCTTTATATCGTCAACGTATACTCTTTTTATAAAAGTAATGGGGCGGCTATGCAGCAGTAGCTACAACAGTGTGTAATAGAATAGGGAGCATTAAGACTGACAGTTTGCTATCTATGACGTTAGCTATATCCTTTTTTATCAGGGTTTGAAAAAACCCGGGTTTTTTTTAAAAAGCCCAACCCACTGGGCCCAGTAGTCTAAAACCCGGGTTTTTTCGGGCTTTTTTGAAAAAACCCGGGTTTTTTCGGGTTTTATCAAAAATTTTTAGAGAACTCTTCACATTTCTAATTTTCACATGCAGAAGTACCTAAATTTTTCATTTATCAGTGAAACAAAGGTATAATTTTGTATTAAGTATACATTAACAATAAAAAGAAATATATAAAAAGAAAATATAAATATATTTAAAACGATTATTTTGTATCTCATAGAACTAGATTACTGGAAGAATGATATATTAAATCAAGCGCAACTGAATTTCTTTATATAAATCTTAAGTTAAACAGACTAATTTATGCAATTTCTTTCATTTACTTCTATAGAAATCAGTTTAAAGCAGCAACATTTATGTAAATATTTTTATTTTTGTGAAGAAAAAAATAGAATTCACACATATATATATATATATATATATATATACAGCTCATATTCAAAATATTAGAATAATTACTTTTTTTTAGAAATTGAAAATATCGTTTGGTAATTTAATGTCTTTTAATGAAAATAGGCAAACGATATTTTTATTAAGAACTTATTGTTGATTAAACTTACTTGTTATCTTAAATTTAATATCATTTTTGAAAAGATTAATTGCAAAAAAAAATTATTTTGAAAAGTCAAAATATTAGAATATTTATTCAAGTGGTTCAAAATATTAGAATATTTCACATTAATTCTCCTTTAATTATTACCAATTCTTAACTGGTGGCATCATTGATTAAATTCAGACTATTTTATTTATAATCAGTATTCTTTTTTGCAGTTTGTTTCTTTTTCGTCTTAAAATGGGCCGTGTGAGTGATATTCCTGAATCTACTAAACTTCGTATGGTTGATTTGTATCGGCACGGTAAAAACAATGTTTTATAGCGAATTATTTACATTGTTCGCAATCGAGCGTTAGTAAAATACTAACACAATATTCAAAAATTGGAAAATTTCAAAATAATCGCCGAAATGGTGGCCGAAAACCAAAAACATCTGCTAGAGATGACAGGAAACTGAAGCGTATAGTTAAGCAAAACCGTTTTAAAAGTGTGCGATTCTTGCACCGAAAATGGAAAGAAGAAGGAGTTGAAGTTTCTACATCGACAACATTAAGACGTCTCCATAAATTTAAATTTGAATCTCGTGTACCGAAAACAAAACCTCTCATGACTGCAAGACAAAAGCGTATAAGATTAAATTGGTGTAAATGAAGACGTTTATGGAGCAATGAAGATTGGAAAAATATATTATTTAGTGATGAAAGTATGTTTTGTGTTTCATATGGTAATCAAGGTATTCGAGTTTGGAGAATGAAGCAAAAAGCATTTGATAAAGAATGCCTCAAACGTTCCGTAAAATTTGCTGCTAGTGTCATGGTTTGGGGTTGTATGAGTGCAGAAGGACCTGGAAAGTTATGCATCGTCTACGAAAAGGTTAACTCTCTGATATATCAAGAGATTTTAGAATATTACATGATTCCATCATCAGAAGATTTATTTGAAGATGATTTCATCTTTCAACAAGATTTAGCGTCCCCGCATACCTCGGTGTCAACTAAGAATTGGTTCCGCCAACGCAACATTAAGGTACTTCCTTGGCCACCAAATTCACCAGATCTTTTAATCCCATCGTAAACTTATGGTGCATAATGAAGAAAAAGCTTCAAGAAAATCCTCCTTCAAGTAAAACTGAGTTAGTGGCACGTATAAAGTCTATTTGGGCTAATATTGATAGAAATGTTTGTAAACACCTTGTATATAGTATGCAAGATCGATTGTACGCTGTTATGAAAGCTAAAGGGGATGCTACAAAATATTAACTACCATTTACTTCATATTCATAAGGTAATATTGTTGCGTAAAATAAAATATTCTAATATTTTGAACCAATCTAAATTTTATTCTAATATTCTGGTGTGTTTAAGGAAGCTGTATACCTAATTTATTGTGCTGTATTTTATATTTTATAAATGTTAAAATCTTATCTAAACATTCCAGATTTAATTTATAAGAAATTTAATTGCATTTACTTAGTATAAAAAATAAATAAATGACAAATAATTTTTTCTTATTACTTTTTCTCAATTATTCTAATATTTTGAATATGAGCTGTATATATATATATATATACAGGGTGATTCCGAATTTTTTTTACAATAAAAGAGGGGTGATAGCACACATCAAGACAAACAATATTAAATAGGAGACCAAGGGTCCAAAACGTTTTCCTAAGGAAATAGCCGCCATTAAAGTTTAGGGACCAAAATTTCAAATAAACATAAAAAACGGAAAAATCGGTCGATTGATTTGCGGTTTTCACTAAAACTATTCTTTATTTAGGTATTTTCGTGAAAATAAATTATAAAGATAAATTTCAAAAAATGCCGATAGAGGGCGCTTTAGACTTTGGAGTAACGAAACACTCTTTTTTGGCGTTATTTTTTGCATCTTATTAAATGCTTTCATAAGGTTAGACTTGAACTTAAATTTTGAGCTCAAAATCTGAATAGCTGGGAGTGGTTAAGTAGACAAACTTAGCTGTGTACAAAGGGTTCAAATTTCAAATAATTGTAAAAAACGGAAAAATTGGTCGATTCGTTTGCGGTTTTGGCTAAAACTAATTTTTAAATCAGTAGTTTTCTTGATCAATCAGTGTTTTCTTGAAAATAATTTTTAAAGATAAATTTCACAAAATGCCGATAGAGGGCGCCTTAGACTTTGGAGTAGCGTACAACTATTTTTAACTGTTATTTTTTTAATCTCATTAAATGCTTTCAAATGCATAGACTTAAATTTTGGGCTGAAATTCTGAATCGTTGGGAGTGTTTAAGTAGCGAAAAATTGAATTGTGCTCGAGGAGGAAAGAGGGTTAAATTTTAACACCTGAACACACTTCAGTTTGCGCTTCTTAACTCCTCATAACGATTCAGGATTTGAACTCAAAATTCAAGTTTAAATCTAAGCTTCCGAGAGCATTTAAAATGCTTTTGCAAGCATTTAATTACAACCAAAAAATAATGGTTAAAATGAATTGTTGGTTACTCTGAAGTTTAAGGCGCCCTCTGACGGAATTTTTTTAAGATTTACCTTTAAAAATTATTTTCAAGAAGATACTGACTTAAAGAATAATTTTATTTAAAACCGCAAACGAATCGACCAATTTTTCCATTTTTTATAATTACTTTAAATTTGAACCTCCCCCTCCCCCTTGAACACAGTTCAGTTTGTGATACTTAACCACTCCCTACTATTCAGATTTTCAGCTCAAAATTTAAGTTTAAGTCTAACCTTCCGAAATCATTTAAAGAGATGCAAACAAAACGGTAAAAAATAGTTGTTCGTTACTCCAAAGTCTAAAGCGCCCTCTATCGGCATTTTTTGAAATTTATCTTTATAATTTATTTTCACGAAAATACCTAAATAAAGAATAGTTTTAGTGAAAACCGCAAATTAATCGACTAATTTTTCCGTTTTTTTTTTTTTTTTTAATCATTTGAAATTTGAACCCTCTGAACACAGGTCAGTTTGTGTTAATTAACCACTCCCAGCTACAGATTTTGAGCTCAAAATTTAAGTTTGAGTGTAAACTTACGAAAACATTTAATGAGATGCAAAACATACCGGCAAAAAATAGTTGTTCGTTACTCCAAAGTCTAAAGCGCCCTCTATCGGCATTTTTTGAAATTTATCTTTATAATTTAATTTCAAGAAAATGCCGACATAAAGAATAATTTTAGTGAAAACCGCAAATCAATCGAACGATTTTTCCGTTTTTTATGTTTATTTGAAATTTTGGTCCCTAAATTTTAGTGGCGGCTATCTCCTTAGGAAAACGTTTTGGACCCTTGGTCTCCTATTTAATATTGTTTGTCTTGATGTGTACTATCACCCCTCCTTTATTGTAAAAAAAATTTGGAATCACCCTGTATACATACATTATACATACTACAATTAAAGCAACATTTATATTGCAATAGTATTAAATTGGATTAAAAGTTAATGTCAGTCATATCAATAAAAATAGATCGTAAATGGCAATACACTTTTACTAGTTTAGTTTTGCTTTTGTATGCCATCTGTAAGCAATCTTTTAAAGTATCTGGATACATTTTAGATTGGATTTTATTAGGGTTTTTTGGATATTATCAAGGTTATTTATGTTAAAAAATATGGTTCAGAATGTTTGAAAACAAGGTATTTACACTACTAAATACAATTTAAAATAACTAATTGATTACAAAAAGTTTATGAGGTTAAAGGTTATGACAATAATAAACATTATAATTTGCTTACAAAAATTAATTATTAGTAATAATTTTAACAATGAAATTTATTAAAGTACTATACTAAAACTTTTTCACTCTCTCTCTTTTTTTTTTTTTCTTCTTTTTTATAACAGGATTTCTAGCAAAACATGACTGGCAAATTCCTTGACCATGACCAAATCTCAAAAAATTCCCTGACTTTCAGAAACCAAATCTAGAAAAATTCTCTTACCAAACGAGCATACAGCAAAATTTTATACTTATTTTCACAATCTTTTGCCAAAATTAGCAATTTTTTTCTGCAATCATACTTCAATCTTTTTTTTTTCCCCAACTGTTTAATGAATTTTGTGTCATTTTTCATTTTTTCACTCAAGTGTTTTGCATGACTTTTTTAGAAATTATTTGTAAATTCCCTGACTTTTCCTGTATATTTTGAGATTTTCCTGACTTTCCATGATGCTGGGAACCCTGTATAATCTGTCACCATTTTTGTGTTGAAAATTACTGTATAAACTTTCATTGAACATTGAAGCAGGATAATAAATGTTGCGATTAATCTTAAAAGCTATAACAATACAAGCAATCAGGATGGGGATCACATTTCAAGCGCCATCATTAGGTATACATTAAAATTTAAAAGCACTTGGATGCATTTTAAAATATATAGCCATGAAAATCTTCCTTATTTACAAACTAATTTATTTTATGGTTATTTTATTAATACTTAGAAATTCTTTTAAATATGGTTAGTTTGAAATATATTTAAGTTGGCATTTATCTTTCCATTCTCATATCTTAGATTAAATAATGATACAGTTGTGAAAACACGAGAAAATTTGAAAAATCCCGCAAATGGGTTTTTGATGGGTTTTTTCAAGTGGGCCAGCCCGAAAAAACCCGGGCGGGTTTTTTCGGGCTGGGCCCACTTTGGCGAACCCTGTTTTTTATGGGACTTTTGGATCAACCTAAAAAGTACTTTGCAGGTGGAAATTGTTCTGACATATATGAAAGTGAGATTAGAGATCCGAATTACATTTTTTGTATGGTGAGAATTCGCATAAAAATAGTGTCTCGTCTGTTGACAAGTGGAGTAGGGAGAATTTTTGTTGAATAACAAGAGAAGTGGATAGTAACTCTTTTGATGTTGCTTACACCTAGCATTGGGACTTGATGCATTTTAAAGCCCTATATTAGGAAATTTGAGAATCGAAAAAAAATTCTGTCATATTCTTTGATCTTGCAGCAGCATAACTTTATGAAAATGCTATTTTCGAGATCATTTATCGCACTATTAATTTTTTTAAAAGCATTTAAAAATATAAATTAGTTAATAATAAATATAAAATATCGAAAAAGTTTAAAAATTCCTTTAAAAACCTACAAATTATTAGGTTTTGAAAAATCATTATATTCACATTTTTGGTGGGTAAAAAGCTGGTGTATTTTCAAAAGTAGTTTTCCGGCAACCCTAGCCGAATGTTATAAACCCAAAATAAGACAACCGAAAAATTCTTAGAGCCATATTTGGTGACTTAACTCACTTTTGGCGGGAAATAAGCAAATAACAATCCAATAATAAAAAAATTTTCAAGTATAAAAAAATATATAAAGTATGATTTTAACACAGAATTTTTATCGGTTCTCTCAGTTTTATGTTTAGAACTACAAAATACACTAGGTCTCGATAATAGGTGCAAGACCCAAAAGTGGTTCCCTTGTAAGTACGGTTTTTCCCCTTCGAACTTTCCTGTCATCGTAGTCAGACGGCTGTGAAAAAATCGGGTGCAATTTTTATGGCTTATAGATCATTGATAAATATCTCATAATTTGAGTTTTTACATTATCGAATAGAGGTTGGGGGGGGGGGGAGTACGTTTGAATGATTTTTTTTAAACCGTAGCAGAATTTGACTCACTAATTAAATAATTTAAAAGCATGAAATTTTTTTAATCTCAAGTACGAGAATTTATTTGCTACATTAATGTAAACTTAATCGTGGCCTAATAATAATAATAATCAGATTAATCGTAAAACGCGTCACTTTTGTGCTGATCTAAAGGTTTTGGCCATGAAACATTTTAATGTAGAATGTAAAATGAATTTATTAAAATCTACTTTTGATCATAATATGCAAGTAATTGTATTTTGATGTTTATTCTTGATTTCTGACTGTACGATTATGATCTATCAAGTTTTTCAAGAATGTTTTAAGAACTGCACCTTAATATGTTTAAATATTGAGAGTTCTATTGATTATGTTTTTTCATTTTGTAAGGGGTGAATTCTCCTGTGGGTGGTATAGATGTCGACCCTTGTGGAACTCCACACGAACCAAATTCAAACTGCGCCCTCAAGAAAGGAAGCAAGGTTCGATTCCAAGGAGCCTTTAAACCACGTAAGAATGTCATTTTTTGTGAATTTATTAAAGAGGAATGTCGATGCTACGCCAGTTAAGTGGACCTTTATTTCAGCAGAAATAAATGATTATTTTGTGTATTATTAATTTACAGTTTGCTTAGAGCCATTTGCAAAAAACTGACTGCAGATGCTATGCGTCTGCTTTTAATATTGTTATAATATATGCTTTTTAATATTTTTTGCAAAGTAACAAGCGTTTCAATTTTGTCGCAATTTTTCGCAATTGAATATACTTTTAAAATGTTTTTCTCAAAATTGATTTTTTGAGATTCTTAGATTTTTGAAATGCTCCATGCGTCATAATTTTTGATCAAAATTCATTAAATTGATAAGAATCCTGATATTGCTTACAAAGGAACTGTGTATGCATTTTAAAACGCAACTTCATTAAGATATTTGATTTTTTTTATTTATTAACAGGCAAAATTTTGATGAAAATCGATGTCTAATTCAGGAAAAATCTCTAAAAAATTAACTATTCAAGGGATTATAAAATCTATAGAAGGATTTGTTTGTAATAGTTCTAAGTGATTAAAATACAAAGTCGAAGAAATGTCTCATGAAGAATTTTTCAATTTCATTTTAAAGTTTTAATAAAACTAGTTGGATGTGTCAATCCCGAAACTTTCTTCTATCTCATAAATACATTTTAATATATATATATATATATATATATAAAAGTGGTGACTTCAAAGTTACCCACTATCAAATTTCCTCGAACATCTGACCTAGCCTAATGAGATTCTGGTATCCGAAAAGCCTAAAACGCAAAATTTAATTAATATTCTGAGAAAATGAGCTTAGTAGTGCCTCATGTTGGATTATTTATACTAAAACCTAATAAGCATCTATTGATGTCAATACCTAACAGAATCTGAAATTTGATGGAATTTCGTCCATTAGTTCTTGAGATATAACAAAAAATTTGCAAAACGTAGCACAGCAACAGCATATCTTGGACAATTTATGCCAAAATGTAAAAAAAGTCTATGTTATGGTGTAAAAGAATCTGAAGTTTGATGAAATTCTGTGGATTAGATCTTGAGATATAGCTAGTTTAAAAAAAACATGTAAAATATAGCACAGCAGCACGATCAATTGAAGGATTTATAACAAAACGTAATCATCGTGTAATTATGTTATACGTCATTTTGTAACAAAATCTGAAGTTTGATGAAATTCTGTGCGTTGGTTGTTGAGATATAGCTATCGGAAAAATCCTGCAAAATGCAGCATAGCTGCACCACCTGTTGCAAGGTTAATACCAAAATGTAATCAGCGTCTAATTATGTTATATATTCTAGTGTAACAGAATCTAAAATTTGATGAAGTTCTCTGCATTAGTTCTTGAGATATAGCAATCGCAAAAATCGTGCAAAATGTAGCATAGCAGCGCCACCTATAGGGCAGTTCACACCAAAACTTTATCAGCGGCTATGTATCTCAAGGTATCGCGGAATCTCAAGTTTGGTGAAATTCTGTGCATTAGTTCTTGAGATATAGCTCTCATGAAAATCAAGAAAAACGTGGCATAGCAGCGCCACCTGCTGGCCAATTTACACCAAAACTTAATCAGCGTCTATGTATATCAAGGAGTCACAGAATCTGAAGTTTGGTGAAATTCTATCCATTAGTTCTTGAGATATAGCAATCTTGAAAATCATGAAAAACGTAGTACAGCAGCGCCACCTGCTGGCCAATTTTCACCAAAAACCAATAGGCACTAATTCATATCAAGGTCTAACTGAATATAAAATTTTATTAAATTTAGAGCATTAGTTCTTGAGATAGAGCGCCCACAAATTTTTTGTCACATACAGACAGACAGACTCACAGACAGACACACAGACTCACAGACAGACGGACAGACTCACAGACAGACATTTTCTAAAAATAGTCAAAACGTGTTCAGGACCTTCTAAAACGTATAAATCCGTCGAAAACCGGAAGTCGAAAATTTTCATGAATCCAATACTTTCTTCTTGTAAAGATAGAAGAAAGTAAAAATTGAAATCGTAATAAAATTGGAAAAGTCTTTTAAGGTGTTCTATATACTTATGGAGAAATGCATGATTCCGCAAAATATCATTTCTCTATAATGAAAGTAAAGAAAAATAATATCCACCACCTTCTTAAATTAAGACGCTTTTTTAAAATACACATGGAAAAAAAAAAAGACATTAATTTTTGAAACGGAAATCGCCATAAGATTAAGCATGCTTTAAATAAGATTCCGTCAAAATAAAATTAATCGCAAAGTTTCTAAAATATATAATGTTACGTGGGCCAGCTGGGCCATTATTTTCAATGTGACTCTAAAAATTCTGGCAATACAGTTTCCGAAAACTAATGTTCACTTGAAGTCTGAACCTTTGTAAATGTATGCAGTTAGGTTCCCTCTAGCGGACAGAAATTCTCAAAATTACATACAAAGAAATAAAAAAAAAAGTTTTTACCTTCCGGCACGGCTCGTTTGAAAATTCGCATACATTCCGCTTGACCAGCTTGTCCTGCGGGCCGGATACGGACCTCGGGCCCGTTCAGACCTCTTCGTAATATAAAGTAAAACTTTTGACAGTCCATGTAAATGAACAATAAATCCTATACACATTTTCAATACCTATCGTTTTATAAGCATAATAATGTAACAAAAAATTCAGAGCAAATACGAGTGTTAGAGGTCGGAGAAACCGAAGTCATAAACTCTTTTCAAGTATTTTGGAAAGTGTTTAAAAACAGCCTTTGAAGAGATCGATCTCAGCAATCCAATGCAAAGAAAATCGTTTAAGTATATGGAAATACAAACAAGATATTTGGAAAAAAATCTACAATTTGATTAACATTAACGAGCAGATATTTTCGCTTGAAGCAGCCTCTTAAATCCGTGTATAAATGATTTTAACTCAACAAATAATGCAGATTTTTGAGTGAAGTCTTATGAATATATTTCAGGGATGTTTAATTATTCTGAATAAAGCAAAAACAGAAAATTGATTTTTTGAAAGTGTAAAACTCTATGCCATCGTAAGACTGACGCCCGAAAATTTTGATTCATAGATGAAAAGTTTTAGGTAGATTTCGTATGAAATACTACCTATTGCATTCTCTCCCATGTTGGAATTTCTGAAAATTTTTGCAGATTATGCCGATCATGACCCCTAGACTCCAAAACTACCACCAGTAAAAATCTTTATCTATCTATCGGTGTATATCACTTTCTTCTGGACACGATAACTTTCATAATTATGCTCAGATCTTCAAACTTTTACATAAAATCTGGCATAAAATCTCGGTCGAGATCGTTAATGGGCAAAATTGGACCAAGGGGGTGGAAATAGGGAGGGTTTTGTGAAAATCGAAAAAACGCCATAACTTCTTAATTAAAATAGATATCGAATCGGTTTAAAGTTTATATTACTTCTTAAAAATGGGGCAAAAGTTTATGCGTGACAGATTTTTAACAAATTTAGAAATGGGCTCAAGAGGAGAAAAAAAAAATCATAACTTCAATTCTCAAGATATTAAGTCCAACTAAATTTTTAATAAATGTTCTCAAAATTATCTAAAACTTTTGTATTTACAAGTTTTCGGTAGGCCCAACTTTTACCGATGAAAAAAATTAAAAACGAAAAGAAAAAGGGGGGTGAAAAAGGAAAAAAAATCCATAACTCCGTCAATTTTTAAGCTATCAAATCTAATTAAATTTATTTTACATATTCTCAATAATATCTACAACTTTTATATTGACAAGTTTGTCATAGGACCAATTCGTATAGCAAAAATAAATTAAACAAAAATAAGAGTTGGAGGAAAAAATTTAAATCCAAACTGCTTATATTCTGACTCACTTTTAAATTCATTTTTGATTTTAAACGCATCCAAATAGTATATTCTCTTATTTAGAAACAGTATAAAGTGACGCATTGGTCAGTTTTTTGATAAACACAGAATATATTTCAAAAAAAAAGTTGCCAAAAAGGGTATTTTGAACAGAATTTCCCGAAATCATCGCGATTGAAATATTGAGGAAATATAACAAATTGCCTTTTTTCTTCTTTCTTTTAAATCCATTTTTGTTCTCAAACTCATCCAATTTACAGGTTTTTCCTATTAGCTGTTCCCTGTTTTCCTATTGGCTGTTACCTAGGATCCTCTGTTTTCCTATTGGCTGTTGCCTAGGATCCTCTGTTTTCCTATTGGTCAAGAAACTTATCACACTCTAAAAAATAAATGTGTAAATTAGTCAAATTTACGCACATTTATGTGTAAATTTGTAAATTTACACACTTGCCATGTACTTTACACATTTTTTTGCAGAATTTTACCTGTTTTTGTGTGTATTTAGCTTTTGAAACTAAGTGTGTAATTTGTTATCACTTGAAAAACATAAATAAGTGTGTAAAAGTAGAAAAAAACCTAAATTGACACCGATTGGTGTGTTATTGTAATTTACGCATAGTTCTTATATACACTGATAAGTGTGTAAATTTCTAAAATCACCCACTTGTCATGAAAATTACACATTTTGTAAAAAGAATTACTTGTTTTTATGTGCATTTATTTTGTGATATTAAGACTGGAAGTTGTTGTCGGTTGGTTACTTAGACAAATGTGTAAAATTTGGATTTACATGAATTTTTGTGTTATTTTAAATGTTCGTCTGCATTTTGTATAATAGCAAGTACGCAGGTGAAAAATGAAAATTTAAAACATCTGCTGTATCGTAGTTTCGCCATTTTTAGAATCGAACATGTTAAAAGAGGAAAGTTTGTTCTCCTCTGTTAACGCAAACAATAAGAATAAATAATAATGCAATTACAAATAATCGAGGAATGTTAATTATCACAGAATGTTTGTGTTCATATTTAGAAAAAATTTAACTATCTTTTCTTTTCTATTGTGATTTTACCGGAATGAAAAAATTGGATATTCTATATAAACAAAGGTATGTAAATGTTTTGTTCTAAATGAAAATAAAGCTTTTCAATTGACAACTAATTTAATAGATTTTCATGGTTCAGTTTTTCATATTTAAGCTGTAAGTTTTTTGACATACAACCAAAAATTAAGGAATTTAAATGTCATTATAAATATTAGCAGCATTATTATATTTAAGAAAATGATCAAATTTCGGTGCTTTATTTTCTAATATTGTTCGTTTCTTTTCTATTTGAATATATCTAAGCTTTTTCTAGCTCAGATTCCTTTTATTATGTAAAAATGTAAAATAATGTTTATGATTTCTGTGTGTTATGAAAGTTTTATCATAAAAAATGCTATCATATTTCAACTAAATTATGATTATTTTATTGAATTAGTAAAATTTAGATTAGAAAATCTTAATCATTGTCCGAGTTCCAAAGGTGTCGCAAAAGTGACTGCGTTCCTTCATATTAAGCATACTTATGACCATTCTATGAAAGCTATAATTATGAAGAAAGAGAAGTATACATACATGTATTAGTTATTGAATTAACTTTTGAATTTAAACACTAATTTAACACATTTAGTGAAATACTTTTTGCACTTATTCTAAAAAGAATTATACACATGATATGTATATGTATATATATATGTATTTGTAAAATGTCTCATTTTTGAAAAAATGAGATTATTTGTAAAATGATATATTTTTGCAAGAATGAGATTATTTTTGGTTAGAAATTGAATTAACTGTATAAATGAACTTTCTTAAAACAGAGCCCAATATTTTTATTAAATTAGTTAGTGTTTTTAATTTCATTATTTGTGAATTTATTATCTTAAAAATGTAATTAATTTGTGTACATCAATATAATAATAATAAAATTAAATAGATTGCATTTTTTTTTAGTTCATTTATGCTTTTTGTATGTTTCTGTATTTATAAAAAAATTTTGATACTTCTTAAGATGTATTATATAAACCTGTAATAAATAAATATATATATAGGAATGTAAATATATAAATAAATAAAAGTTATGCGCGCATTTTTTGTTTTTTTTTTGTTTTTTTTTTTGGGGGGGGGGGCGTTTTTTGAAGCAAGCTATTTTAAAGTATTACATATTACACTTCAGTACAGGTAGATGTGCTAGTAATGGACACCCTTCTAGTAATGTATCAACAATAAATCACAATAATGTAATCACAATAAATAAATAAATAAATAAATGCAAACTAAGTTTTTATAATTTTTTCATAGGGAGCGAACGATTTTAAGCAGCTGACTTAAACCGGTAATTAAATCGTAATTTAAATCAACTTTTTTTTTAATCATTGAATAAAATCATAAATTTTATAAAGGTTTAAAATGACAGAAAAAAGTATTAAAATCTAAGGTTACCATAATTTGGCAAGTTTCTACATGTATTGACTTTTGAATACACAAAAAAGGTTTAAATAATTATTTCTAAGCTTAATTTCTGAGTATTGTCAAAGACTTAAGCATGATAATTTTGTAAAAAGCATAGTTTTTATCTTAAGTATAAAAATCATTTAATTTAAAAATGATATTCAAATCTGGTATAAATTACAATGTCATAATTTCCTTTTAAAAATCAAATTATTGATTCTTTTATATAATATAGGCATAGCAAGTATAATAATTTTCTGCAAATAAACGAATAAAGCAGCCAAATCTTATTTTCTCATTCTGCTTTTGCAATAATAAATTTATAGCAAATATTGGAACTTAAAATAGAATGAAATAATGACATCGGCTGAATCGCTATTGTAAAAGAAGGCATGAGAAAAAAAAATTAATAAAATATTAAGCATAGCAAGAGCTTATTCAGTAAAAGTTGAATGTTTTTACTTTTTCAATTCATATACACCAAATAAAAATTTTCATGATTAATTAAGGCTGCAAAACTGTCTGAAACAGTAAATGCTGAGAACTTCCACTAAGTGCTAATAATGGTGCTGTTTAATGTTTTGAGGATTTCATATATAATTGGCTATTCCTTATATTTACTTTGTATGTGTGTATGAATGTGCTGACATATTTTGGGGGGTTAATATATGCAAACGTGGATGTAAATTTAGATTCAGGCTATTGACGGATTGCAAAATGAGATGCAAATAAATTTGTTAATTTTGTTAATTGTGTTACTAATTGATGAAATTACTTATTTGCAGTTGTTATTAATTCTGTAACTATTTGCTGTTTCCTCTAAGCACTTTTCTAGGGTGGAAAAACTTTCTTCTTATGAAATTGGCAAAATGCACCCTACCTTATTAAAATATAATTAAATTTACTTACAGTAAACACAGATTTCTTGTAATACAACTTCCAAATTACACATTATTTCTTAATCTAAGTTCACAAGATCTTATGAAAGTGATAGAGAATTATTTCTTTAGAAAAAAAATTAAAACATGTTATTATTTAATTGTATTTTTCAATTTGTAATTCATAAAATTATTAAAATTAATGGCACTTTGTTTATCATAATGAGAAACTGAATGCTTTTTATAATTACTAAACAAATTACTAAGTATATTTTCCCATTAAATAGTGTACTTTTTGGAACTAGCATCTTCCCTTTTTTTCTTTCTAAAATGAGCACAAAATTATTAATAATCATTTTAGTAATTAAAATATGTTATATACTAATTAAAAATTATATTATTACTAATTTTATGCTAATTAAAAATGTATATTATGTTCCTAAATACAGAAATTGTTGTTTAATAATTATTAATTTAAAATAGTGTTAATAGTTTACGTTAAATGCAGTTATTAATAATTGGAAAAAATGTAGATATCACTAGTATTTAATATAGTTTTGCATAATATTGCATAATATTATTTCAAAATATTAATGTATATAATGTTATTATATGCTACAAAGGAAACTACTACGAAAAATAGCTCATAGTTACAGACATTATAAAACTACTTTGTAGTTTTTATAATGTCTGTAACTATGAACTATTAGTTATGTTAGTTAAAGGATAAAGACACAGATTATGTTAGCAATTAGAGGAGTTTTTTTTGTAGACTAAAATACTTGGTAGTCATTCAGTATTTGAACATTTGGGACAAAAATCATAAAATTCCAATTTAAATCAAAATAATCTGATTTAGTCCTTTCAGGGGTGATGTACTACTCATAGTACGTGTCTTTTAATGGGTTTTTATTTTGTTATAAGAAATATTTTTGCTGATATTTACATGCAGTAATGTTATTATGTCTATGCATTTACAATATCACTTCATTTTATGCTTAAGCATTTAATAATAATAATAATTATTGTTATTACTATTTGGTTAATTTTCTCTGCGCTGTTTGCGATTCTTTTATTTCAAACATCATATTTCACTCTTTAAATTTAAAATAAAAGTTACTTTCTTGAAAGAATCATATGTCTAATAATGCGCAGAATGTAGGAGAAAGTTCTAATATCAGTCAAATCTTATTGCAATGCAATATTTTCTAAACATTTCCCAAAATTCTTTTTTAGCCTATGGCCATATGTATATTGAATAATACGCAAAATAGCAACATTCGTTATCTTTCAGATTATGAAATATTGGTGAAACACTAATTAATGTACTTGGATAGCTAGTATTAATATTAATAATGTAAAAGTATGTATTATTAATACTATTAATATTACTAATATTAAAATGTATTATTAATATTATTAATAATAAATATTTCTGAAAAAATTGCTCTTTAAAATATTAAAAACAATATGAGTTGTTATAGCAGTAAATATGAGCGAGAGAATTTCTTTTTAACTTTAATTTAAAAGACAGAAATTGTAAGGAATTGAAATTATGCACAGTCTGCGCATAAATTGTGATCGCACGATTGTAGAACTATAAACCAACTCTAAAAGAAATTACAAATTGGTAATTAAAATTTCAGTTTATCATGCTTTATATAAAAACAGGTATATCGGTGATACGAAAATGATTTGTCTTTTATTTAGTGTGGTGTGAAAATTGCCAAAATACATTTCTGGTACACTATTTTCTGGGCATCAAACAGAGCTACCAGAAAATATAATCTCAATCAGTAAATGATATTGTTCTTTGTACAATATTTTTAATCATTAAAATTATCATTATTAATCATTGGGAATTAATTCCCAATTTAAACATACTAAAACATATAATGTTAATGCATAATACATAAAAATATGTCTGCTTGGAATATTACACAAATATCTAAGTATTTTGATTATTACACACAAATCTGTGTTTTGCATTTTCAGCAGAAATATTTATATGAAGAGAATGCTACACAAAAATCTGTGTATTTTGCATATTATACAGAAACCTGTGTAATTTACATACTACACAAAAAATTGAGTATTTTACATAAAACACAAAAGTACGTGTTTCTTGCATTATACACAAAAATACATTTAATCACAGAAAATTACACATATGAATGTGTGAGAATATTACACATAAATCTGTATTCTTCTGCAATTTACACATTAAAGTGTGTATTTCAAGACTTATCAGATAACATTTACACGTTTGGACTTATCATCAAATTACACTTTAAAATGTGTATTTTCAAATTTACACATTAGGCGTGTATTTTGGCAATTTACACACCAATTTACACACACAGACATGTCGTTTTTGTATCATCGATATACCTGTTTTTATGTGTAAATTTACACATTTTTTTTTTAGAGTGCACTTGAATCCTCATCCTCCCTATATATATGAGCAAAACTCCACTATCTTTAGCACTGAGGAAGGTATGCTATATGCTACCGAAACCGGTATGCTTGGAATTCGAATATTCTGGTGTTCTAACGTTGAAAATAATTTTAACTTTATCATATTGCACCAGGCAACAACCTATTATTATTACAGGTTCTCTTATTTAGGAAATTTATAATGAGACGGATTGGCCAGTTTTTTGATAAAGGCCGAATATATTTCAAAAAAGGCTGCCAAAATGGGCACTTCGCACAAAATTTCCCAAAGCGATCATGATTAAAGTATTGAGGATGTATTCAAATAACAAAATGGTTATTTTATGATTCATTTTTAAATCTAATTTTGCTCTCAAGCGCATTCAGTTGAGTTTTTTTGTTATTTAGGAACTATATAATGTGTGTATTCGTTGATTTTTTGATAAAGGCTAAATATATATTTTTTAAAAGCTGTCAAAGTGGGCACTTCGTAAAAAAATTTCCCTAAGCGATCATGATTAAATTGAGGATGTATTCAAATAACAAATTGGTTATTTTACGACTCTTTTTTAAATTCAATTTTGCTCTCAAACACATTCAGTTGACAGTTATTTGTTATTTAAGAACTGTGTAATGTGCCGTATTGGTCAGTTTTTTGATAAAAGCTAAATATATATTTGAAAAAAGCTGTCAAAGTGGGAACTTTGCACAAAATTTCCCAAAGCAATCTTGATTAAAGAATTGTGAATGTATTCAAATAACAAATTGGTTATTTTATGACTCATTTTTAAATTCAATTTTGCTCACAAACGAATTCAATTGGCAGTTTTTTGTTATTTAGGAACTATATAATGAGCATATTGATAGATTTTGTTTTTATAAAGTCTGAATATAATTCAAAATATGTTGCCAAAATGGGCATTTGAGCCGAGTTTTTTAAATTCAATTTTGCTCTCAAACGCATTCAGTTGACAGTTTTTTGTTATTTAGGAACTATATAATGTACTTTTTTGGTCGATTTTTTAATAAAGTCAGCATATATTGTAATATATGTTGTCAAAATGGGCATTTGAGCCGAATTTCGCTTAAGACTATTCTGATAAAACCAGCTCTTGCAGAAAATCGAAATTAAAATTTTTTCGACGGCGGCTAAAAAAGTTGTTAAACTGGGTTTATTTCTAATCATATTTTATTTTTTGTTGTTGAAATGAGCACTCTTCGAAATCTACCTCCGCCTATAGGCCAAGCCGAAAGGGATTTTTAAATTTTTCAAAAATCCTTTTTTGTATCGATAGTTAACAGGTTAGAAACAAGACTCAGATAATGAATCGACGAAGTTAAAATAACAAGTAATATCGTAAAACTAATGGATAACTATGTAATGTATACATATCTTAGATTTTTTCCCTTCTTCATTTAAATAAAATTAAAACTCAATGGATAGAAATAAATTCACAAAAAGTGACAATTAAAAAAAAAAATCTGTGTATTATTGCACTAAAACCTCTGATGTAAATGTATCTTGCTGCAAGAAAAGCTTGACAAGTGAAGTAATCCGGAAATTTGCTGTATTATGCTATAGGCTCATTTCCCACAACAGAATAGGGACATTGTGTTATGGGGATAAAATTTCTGAATCCTCCTAAACCGCTTAATCTTCATTTGAAAGTGCTTTAGGATTGCATACTTTTAAGCGTTATAACTAAGTTCTAAAATTTTCTTGTTATAAAAACGTGAGAATCTTCTTTTTCCCTCATGTGAAATTTACTATTTTTCGGTCTGGACAAAATTTCATACACATTTCGTGTCTGAATGAGCGATATATAGCTGATTCATCCCATTTCCAATCTTACTAGACTTCACGTAGGAATGATGCTGATAATATCTGATAAAATATTCTTATATTTAAACAAGAAAAAAAAATCATGCGTCAAACATAGATTATGAAGCACTTTCAAACACATTCAGAATAATGTAAAAAAAATGAACCGTTAAAAAATTTAAAATATTAAGTCTCATTTCGCCATTTGGAAATGTAAAACGCATGTCTAAACCGAATTTCAGCCGATCCCATCTATAATCGGATAATTATCCAATTTTTTTTTAACAGCCCTGTATATGATGTAAAAATTTGTATCTATTAAAAACATACATTCCAAAATTTAGTTCGTTTAAAAGATACATTAATTTTAGAAAATTACCCTCAGCAATTTCCTCTAAGGAGAATGATATGCGAATACTTTTGTGCAGTCCTGTATATGAGATTTAAAATTTATATATAAAGAGTAATGTGTAAAAAAATTAAAAAAAAAATTATAATTTTAAAACGTACTCTCCAACAATTATTACTCAAAGACAGCAATGTAACCGATTTCTTCTGTGTGTTCCTGTAAATTAATAAAAAATGCTATGAATGCTCTGTTTTAATGAGATCGTAGTGAAATGCAGATATTTATATCAATTTCAATACATTTGAAGCAGCGTAATGTCATTAAAATACTCTTCAAACGATTTTTTCCCATACACCATAATGTAATCGAATTCTTTTTACTGTCCTTGTAAATGAATCATCAATCGTATTATGTACTTCAAATGCAATATTAAACATGCTTTGGTAACCTTAAATAAGCTTTATCAATTGCATGAAAATCAGAGTATAATTATGGGAGTTAGAGCGTGGCCAGACGGACAGCCAAACCGAAGGCATGGCTGAGAAGAAAGGCATGTAGAAGTTGAAAAGTAATTTCAACTTCTTTGGAAAGTGCTAAAAACTATGAATGGTAGAACTATATTCCGATGTCGAACGTGAAATAGATTTTACTAGTCGGCATCCTCTGACTTCAAATATTTTCACATACCTAGGCTTAAAAAGCTGTAGTCAAAGGGCTAAATATCCCCAAGGGCTAATTTTAAATGAATATAGAATTACTGTTAATTGTACGATTGTAAAACAAAAAATCAATGCAGGGCTCCCAAATGGTCCGCGAACTGAACATCAGTATTTTTTAACAGAAAATTTCATAATACGTTTGAGCTAGAATAAACTTTCGAACGTGGTTTCTTGACAATTTGCAAGAAAAATCTAAAAAGAAAATTTCTCTAAAAAATTCTGATGTTCAGTTCGCAGACCATTTGGGAGCCCTGTCAATGCAGCTTGCTTAGCTTCAATTTATTTTCGGAAAGCAAAACCCTCCCCGTTTTAGCGCATGAGGCAGGTCTGTTTCGGTTTAAGGGTGTTCTTAAATCAAAAAGGGCAACTTTGTGACATATATCTTTAATATTTTTTGTTCGGAAATGCATGAAAATAGCGGGTGCTGTTATTCAGAAACTGTCTAATTGCACTCAGTTTTCTGTTTTTTAAAGAATGCAATAGATCTTTCATAACAAGCCTTCAAAGTGGACGTTTTTGAGCACATTTCCCGACGAAAGCAGAAAACCGATCAAAAAGCAAGAGAAAAACGGGTGATCACGTGATTGAAATAGCTTAGAGCTGACAGGTAATTTAAAGATCATAAAATTGAAAACTAAGTTCGATTCGAAATCGCTTCCATAGTCAGGCCTTCCAATTTTATATCTTTCTGTTAAATGAATTTGTATATGTGTCAAAACGTTTCGCGCTTATTAAGCGGAGCAATTGGGAACACCCTTAATGAAAATAGGAATGAGCGTAATTTGTTCAGCAGCGTTTAGCTGGATGTCAATCTTAATGACAATGTACAAATGAACGCTGAAGTAGAACTTCGGAAAAAGCCCATTTAAGTGTTACACCCCCTTTGGACAACAGAATCGTCTGAGTGCTAGTCGCGGCTTTAAAAATGAAGATTAATTTTCGCCAAACTGATGTAAATGCCATTTTGTTAAATGATACTTGCATCAGTTTGGCGAAAATTGTGCAGCAAGAGTGAAATATGCCAGCAGTTATCTTCAGTCAAATGAAAGCTTTTGCTGTAACGTGTTGAATATAAGCGAACTGTGTTCAGTTTTCATACAAAGTGAAGAGAAATTGACAAAACATGCTGTGAAAAATGTTCTGTAATCTTTTTTTTTTTACTTTAATTCTCGAGTTGACAAATTTTAATACACTGTCGACCACTTGATGCCTTTACTCCAAATTAGCACGTTTACTCTAATTTAAAGCCCTCCCCTCCCCTACACACACACAAACCAAAAAAATCGAAATTTTCTATTGAATACAATTGGTGTTCCTTTCAATCCATTTGTGTAATATAGTTGGACGATTATGTATTTCTCATTCCGTGACGTAGCAAGAACAACATGAACTCGGCCATTTTTTTAGTTATCCGAATTTCCTTGCCTGATTGTCTGGAATTTTAGATTTTATTTGTATATCATTTTCATTCATGATAATTCGTTAAAAACAGGCTTCAAGAAAACGGAACGTATCTCGTTTTTGTGCCAAAGTGGAGGAAGAGGAGAACTAACAATTTCTAGCACTTGATTATATACATAGACCTTCTTTAAATAAGAGATTAATGCATGATTTATGTCGAGAAATATACAACTATCAAAAACTAAATGCATTAAACATCCACTATACAAACACTTTTAATATGCATGGAAGTTCATTACTAATGTTTCAGTTAAACAATTTTTTGTCAAGTGCGTCATTTCTCACGCAGTTTTTAGAATCAACTGAAAATGACAATGTTTACATGCATCCCATTGCTCGATCGTACGTAGACAGGATTTAAAAGCTTGTAACGTTACATGCATGCTGGGTGTCATTTGTAACGTTAAGTTGGTCGTGGTGGAGGTTAAATGTAGACATACTCAGTAATTTAGGATAAAATAACAAAGTTTATTAAAGTGATAATGGCTGAAGGGAAGTGGAGCAAGTCTTAAATTTACACAACTGAAAACACTATGAACAGCTAAATCATACTCACAGGCTTCGGCCTAGCTCAGTCGGGGCACCTTCTAATACTTTCCGCTATCTCTTGGCTGATCTGCTAGATAAAGCTTAATTAAACAGCCCGTGGCTGTGGGTAATCCTTTATTCACAAACAAACCAAATGAAACTAAGAGGTTCCTTACCCCGGCCAACTGTCAAGTCAACTGTCGGAACTCCTTCCCACTCACTGGAGGCTTCGTTGTTACTTTTCAATCGGCTAGCACTTCGCTGAACAATACTTCACTTCGCTATCTAATGGCAGAGAACCTCACACGCTGGCTGCTGGCTAATGCCAGAGACACTCACTGGCTAATGCCAGAGACACACCTCATTCACTCAAACCCAAGCTTTTATATGCTGCAAACTGAGATACTTCACATTAACATATTACTAATAACCGCAAGCTAACTGTAAAATCCGAAAGAGCACACACACTCTAAAGTTAAAGTAAAAGAGAGGATAGATGTCGCTTTTACGCTTACACATGTTAACTTATTGACGTCACGATCTCAGAAACACTAGAGTGCCTTTATGGAAAGGTCACTCCCTCACAAGCTCACACTACTCATTGAAAAAGACCCGGTTGATAATGTAAAGTGTATGGGGGCGTTCTTTTCAAATATCTCGCTCAAATTTTAATATTTTGACGTGATTTTTTTTTTTTTTTTTTTTTTTTTTTTTTTTGCATAGGATAGCTGAGGACGATCCACAACCAGTCTTTGTTTTTACTTTTTTGGTATTTCCTTTATATTGGGATAGTTTCAATTTCATAACCGGTTCAAACAGGTTCGGAAAGTTAAAGTACTTAAAAAAAAAAAAAAAATCTGGCACCGAAATCGAAAAAGTAAAAACTAGGCCGATTGTGGATCGTCCTCGGCTATCCTATGCAAAAAAAAAAAAAAAAAATCACGTCACAATATTAAAATGTGAGCGAGGTATTTGAATAGAACGCCCCCATAGACTTAACATTATCATCCGGGTCTTTTTCAGTCAGTAGTGTGGCGTCTTAAGGAGAAGAAATAACGATTCATGAAGTAAAATCAGAATGTCTACAGAACAATGAATACTAATCTGGAAAAAAAAAAAGAGAAGGATTAAATATTACTAATTTCCGTATTGTATTTTTTCTTTAATTTTTCTTGTTTTACACACGAGTTTCGAAAAAAAGTCCTTATTTTCATAAGTAAACAAAAACAAGGTGCATTATTGATTCAGATGTATCTTAGAAAAGAATAATTGTATTTATTGAAACATGTTTTGCTCAAATATTTTTGTCAATTATAATTTATGCGAAATTCACTTTTGAACTTCAGTTTAATAATTTTATACTAGCGAGAAATTTGTACTCGGCGTATAAAATTAAAATTTTATTTTTTTAGATCTTGCGATACCTTATTTTTAATAGAAGTATAGAGATGTTTTGAAATTATTCACCTTGAAACCAAACTAATATTTTGCATCTTTTTCTTTTTTACAGCTTTTAAAAGTAAAGGTCATTTAGAAATATATTCAACAATAAGATTCCAAGGGACTGAATATTTGTTGCCAGAATCCGGGGATCATGCTTGCGAATATATTTATCCCAACTGCAACCTGAAGAAAAGGGAGTTATATCAGTTCGTGTTCACGCTCAACATAAATTATCCAGTAGTAAGTTCCAGTTAGTGTAGTGTAAAATTTTCGGTGCGAATGCAGTTTACTCTCCTTCTTGGCGCAATTTTCAAAAATCGCCAAATTGGCGCGTTTTTGCGTTTTTTCTCCCGGAGTTTCTTGCTCCAAGGCCCGCCACACACCAGAGACATGCGTCAAAAATCGTGCAACATGACCCAATCAAACCGGTTTTTTCTTTGATATCAGGGTGAAATTGTCTCATGTCGCACGTTTTTTCGTTCAATGTTTCACTAGTGTGTGGCGGGCCCAAGAGACACTACGCAAAAACGCACTTTCCAGGATGGCGGCAATCAAAATTAACAAAAAGCACATAAAATAAAAATCTAAAGAAAAAAAAGAATTTTTACTTACCCGGATTAAATTGCTCCAGATATTCCTGTTTTGCTCCGGATTGACTGGTCAATCATATACTTTTTCCCGCAAACTTTCAACAGCGTAAAGTATCCATTTGAATACTTTACTTCCTCATTCAAACAATCAACAACATTCTTTCTGAAATCAACAACTTCCATAGTAGTTACTGAACAGTGTCTAACTAAATATAAAAAGAGGAAAATGCAAAAAAATAAACTCATTCGTTGAATGCAAGACGCAACTCCCAAAAACAAAGCTACAGGAAGCAATTTCTAAGCGGGAATAACGATATTCAAAAATTTAAAAGCTCTCTTTCAAGACAAAAAGGAGTGTCCAATCAGAAACGGCTTAGAAATAGCTCTCTTTAAAGTTCTCCTCTTTCGTCCAATCAGAAAACATTTAACAAAAAGAAGCGTCCAATCAGAAACGGCTTAGAAATCGGTAGAATACGTAAACCGGAGCACTCCTTAGGGTTGCCATTTTGAAGATCCGAGAAGAGAAAATGAAAATGCTGAGTTGCCATATCGAAACATTTATCGCAAAGAAAAAAAGTCGCCTTGGCGAAGGAGAGTAAACTACATTTCACCAAAATTTTCATTTAGAAATAATTTTATGAAGTTTCTGTTCCGAACTAGCCTTTTCACAGGTTAAATTTTCCAGTTATATCTATTGTATTACAAATCTGACAAGGTTTTTGTATTTCATATATATAAGGTGGCCATATTTAAACTGGACGTACTCAGTGTTCTGTAGCGCGATGTAATTGAGAAAATAACCCCAAATTTTGTAAGAAAATTAAACAGGACAAGAGTCGAAGGATTTCATGAAAAAGTAGTTGCGAAAGTCACCGATAGGGGAATATTTCCACTGTTTAACAAAGAGTTTTTAAAAATGCAGAATCAATATTGAAATAAAACCACCTTTTATTTAGCACATTTAACAATTTTAGTATTGATTCTGCATTTTTTTACTCTTTTCTGTTACACAGCGCAACATATTAGCCAAGCGGTAGCTTTAGCATGCCTGTTTGTAACACTTGATTAAATCCCCTGAAAAAATAAATCTTCATTTTTTTTTTTTAAAAATAAGTTACAATAGTATATAAATCATAATCGCCGATTAACTTCATAAGTATCCCATGAGCCATTACATAGAATTGCTTTTAACTTTCAAATATTTTATTCTTTTGTGGATTTTACTCCTATAATATTTATAAACTATAAAATCATCAAAAAATGTTACCTTTTTTCACCCCTTGCACATTTATTCCTATTGACCAAAAAAGAATTTTGTTAAAAGATCACGAAAAAACGGCAAATTTTATTAAAAGATCGCAAAAAACGGCATATTTTGCTAAAAGATCGCGAAAAAACGGCACATTTTGCAAAAAGATCGCGAAAAACGACAATTTTATTAAAAGATCGCGAAAAAACTGCATATTTTGCTAAAAGATCGCGAACAAACGGCACATTTTGCTAAAAGATCGCGAAAAAACGGAAAATTTTTGTTAAAAAATCGTAAAAAAATGGCAAATTTTGTTAAAAAATCATGAAAAACGACAAATTCTTTAAAGAGATCGTAAAAAACAGAAAATTTTGTTAAAAGATCATGAAAAAAACACAAATTTTGCAGAAAGATTATTAAAAAACCCCGGCAAAGTTTGCTAAAAAACACGAAAAACGACAAATTTTATTAAAAGATCACAAAAAACGGCAAATTTTGTAAAAAGATCGTAAAAATGCAAGTTTTGTTAAAAGATCGCGAAAAAACGATAAATTTCGTCAAACGATCGCAAAAAGACGCAAATTTCAAATAGAGGCGCGGAAAAAAAAAGCACATAACTTTGTACCGGGAATGGAATTGCTCCCCCCTTTCTCCCACTTCTGTTGTAACCTTTCAGAAAATTTGCTGTGAATTTCATATTTTTTCACCTCTGTGATTCTAATCAGATTTTCCACAAAATCAAGAATAATTGAGTCAATCATTTCAGAAATTAAAAAAATCGGTCAAAACTTCGAAAGTTCGAATATAAAACGTATCGCAAATTTTGACAAATTATTGGGGGGGGGGGATGCAAATTTTGTTATAGAATCGCATGAAATAAACGAATTCTGACAGAGAATCGTGAAAAGATACGAATTTCGTTCAGGGATTATGATAAAGGAAAAAAAAAAACGTGAATTTCGCAGAGTCGCGAAAAAAGTTTCTTCCACAGCCCTTTCATATAAAATTTGCATTTTTACGAGGCATTTTGATGAAATTCGCGCTTTTTGTCTCTATACTTAGATAAAATTCGCGTTTCTTCAACGGCACTTTGAAAAATTGCATGTTTTCTGCGGTCATTTGACGAAATTAGTTTTTTGTCCGTGGTCATTTAACAAAATTCGCCTTTTTCCGTGGCTCTCTAACAAAATTTCTATTTCACACCCGATACTCTGACAAAATTGGCATCCTTTCGATGGTTCCTTGACGAACTTCGAAGTTTTTTTTCCGATTCTTCAAAATTCACACTTTTGTCTGCTGCATTTTGATGAAATTAACGCTTTTTCGGCGATCCTTTGTCGAAGTTAGCGTTTTTCTCGCAATTCTAAAACGAAATACGCTTTCCCCCGCGATTCCTTGTTGAAATTCGCGCTTTTTTCTTTCTTTTCATTTCTTTTTCTTTTGTGTGTGTGTGAACGATTGACGAAAATTTTCGGCAATCATTTGTTGAAATTCGCGATACCTTTTATGCCTCAATTTTCTGATCCATGATATAAAAAAAAGAACAGAATGTTTTTAGTTCTTGGAAATTTCGGAACAAAATCTTATAAAAAAACTTGACCTGTCAAAGACTTGTCTACCGCAATGCACGCTTTGAAAATGCGCGGTCTCAAATGTATGAATGAGAAGACAACTAGCAGGCGCGCATTCAGTTCGGACGCAACAGCAGCAAGGGCGTTTTTTCAAATGAGGGGAAAGAAGGGCGCTATTTTTTTTAATGAGCGGCAAGAGGGGCGCTACATTTTTAATGAGGAGCAAGAGGGACGCTATTTTTTAAACTAAAGGGCGATTTGTTACTTTCGAATCAAGCTTCCCAGCTACTAACGTCCAATGAAAGGAAAGCTTCATAGAAAAGTTAAAAAAAAAAAAAAAAAAAAAAAAAAAAAAAAAAAAAAAAACATGCCGATTTGTTGTAATTAACTCCGGAATTTCCGGGGCACTTTTAGTAAAATTCCCCGGAACACAAACAGGCATGCTTTAGGAACTAATTTTTTTAGCGGGATCTTTCCCCTCCCGTCTTGCTTAATCTTCTTACAAAATTTGGCGTCTCAGATCAGTTAGTTAAAAATTGATTTAGTTAAAAATTGATATTTTTAAAAATGCAGAATCAAAATTAAGATATTACCATTCATTTAAATATAAAAAAATAAAAATTTTACAAGTAATATTTTGAGTTATAACGATTTTAAATTATTCCACATTTTAGTAATTTTTTTATGATTTTTTTTAAATATGAGTAGTTTTATCATGTGCATTTGTTTACAAATAATATGGTTAATCATCATGAAAAAATTACTTTAACTCAATAAATAAAAATTAATTTAAAATGTGTTCCGGGTCTCCTTAGTCGTCTTTACAGTCGTCTTCAGGTTTTTGCCTTGGTTTTCAGATGGCAAACTTGAGTTGATATTTCAGTATTTTCAGGCCCAGTTTCAGATACTGTATTTTAACAGTTTGAAGAGAGAAATATCAAATCCTTGGTGGTGACACCACTAAAAATTCAGATAATTACTAAAGATTCGATTTATTTTTTTAGAATACTTAATTGCGGTAGCAAGTAGTAAATCAATTCCGTAACAAATGCATTTTCTTTTTCCAATTTCATAAACCCCTTGAAGGGCAGGCAATAAAATCTCTGTAATATTGAATTCTCACTGGAAAAAGCGGAAAAAAATATTTTAAACTAAGAAAAAGCAATTTTTCAACATTTTGCGCCAAAGTTAAAATTTCGTTAAGTTTTTGATGAGAATCTCGTTTAAATTCGGCGGGAAAAAATATATCCCATAGCCCCTCAAGGGGTTAAAAAATTCGTTGGAGATAGTATTCAGCAAATGCTTTATAACGACCTTGTTCATTAACGTGTTTTTTGTGGATATAAATAATATCGCAATATTAGAATTAAGAAAATTTTCAAAAAATGTTTCGCCTAAATACTGAAAACAGAAATAATTTTCAGCAAAGGCTCAAGTTTGAATACTTAGATTGCTATATTAATATTTATAAGATATTATCTAAATATCTTGTTATGTCATATCTCAACACGAATGTGTTTAAGCATTTTTGTTTCGATTAGTTCCGTGAAGGAAAATTAACATACACAATTTAAAATTTTTTGTCTGGCGTACAAGTAAGCACACACATTTTTTTCATTCTTTCTTTGGTTTTAAATATCCCGACTTACTTAAATGTACGGTAACACTTCGAATTTTAAAGTTTGAATAATTTAAGAAATATTTTTTTAAATTTTAATGACATTTCTGTTATGGTAGCAACTAATTTACTTCATTGTTGTGTCGAAAAGGGGAAAAAGGGGAATGATTATTATATTGATATCCACCTCATTTTTTAATTTAAAGAAAAATTAATTTAAATTTTGAATATGTTAAAAATTTAAAAGAATACTCGAAGAAAGATAAACTTATTCTCACATTCAAGCTTTTTGCATTTAACTGGACAATTCTCTCTTTATTAGCAAGAATTTAATAATAGAAAAATACTTACATTCCCAACTATTTTTTTTTTAAATATTAAGTAATATCTTTGATAATATCACTAAAATTTTAATGGTTTTAGCGAGTTAAAAATGTCATACTTTAAGCGTTTATTTTAAAAGTTCGTCATAGAGGCGTTATTTTATTCCACCAACTTCAAAATTGGAAATCAAACCTTAAAACAATTTCTTACAAATATCATCTGAGAAAATGCGCAGTTTTATTGAGGAAAGGTTCAACTTCCATTATAAATATGATTCCTTACTTAAAATGAAACATTTCGTATAAATAACAAATGGACGAAAAATGGATTTTTTTTTCCCCCTCCCAAGCAATCGAAAGATTGCATGCAATCCCATCATAACACAGATATATACTCTGTTATATATAGTTCTTGCATGTATTTCATCTTCTAATGTTTTCATTTAGATATCGATCATTTAAGAGCTTTTGTGATAACTGTTTTTGTTTCAGGGTGACACGGATTTTTTCTTCTTGATTAAAGACAGGAATTCAAACAAAATAGCCGTTTGTTTTGAGATGAAATTTGAAGTTGTAGAGTGATTTTCTTGAAAATAAGTGTTGGTATATCATAGAAATTCTACAAAAATGTGTTTCATTCGTAGAAGCTTAAGCTTGCTTCATTATAGACAGTATTTAGTGTACAAAACTTAGAATTAATAAAAAATTATATTTCATTGTGTTTTTATTTTGTATCTGGCAAGAAAATGTAAAACAGAAGTCTGTTTAATTTTATATAGAAGAGTAGCGATATATGCCCAGAGCATATTCTTCTTTTGTCCAAAATATGGCAACCCACTTTACAGAATTTAACAGTGCTCGCTCGGATGAGTTAGATTAAACAAATTAATTTTTTATTTTCGAAACGATATTGACTAATCCAGTCTCCATTTTTAGGGTTTCGTTCATCTGACGAAACCCTATTCGTTCTGTCCTTTGTTCCATCAAAGAGTCCGTACACAAAAACAATATAAGTCAGAGACTTCAAATCTTGTATACTACAGCTGAATACCTCGTGTCACACGGTAAATCATAAAATTTTGAAAACTTAATTAGTTCAATGAATTTTTTCAATGTCATACGTTCGTTTTTGCGATTTAAATTTTAAGAGAATTTTAACATTTTCGTGTAGACATCGTAAATATATCCGTAGCTTGGAGGTAAAGTATCTCGCTAGTAAATGGAAGATTCATAGTTCGAACTCCGGTGCTGGAAGTAGAAATTTTTATATTAAAGAGTATTTAATTAAGAGATTTCGTATTTTTTGCCAATTTTAAGGGTTTATAATGTTAGGGTTTCGTTCATCTGATATTCATATTTTTTGGATTCAATTTTCTTTCTATTTTAAAAATTATTGCGACTTATTAATGATACAGCCTTTTGAATTTCGTTTGATTATTTTTGTTGTTATTTTTAGAAGTTTAAAATTTTATTTATCTCCTTCACATTTTTTAATTTCGGATTTTCAAAAATTTGGAATTTTGGATTTTTTAAAAATTTGATTTGAACATTTTAATTTGATTAAAAATAAATAACTCCTCTTATAATTACTTTAAAATCATATTTATTGGTGCTACCATCTATGCAAGAATTTAATAATTATAAATTAACAATTTAGATTTATTAATTGAAGGATAAGTTGATTTGAAAGAAATAGTAAACGAAACCATCTGTGCAATCTGCGATCACTCTTACCCACTTGTGAGAAAGTTTCTCTTTCCCAAAATCTCGCAAAATACAAGCATCCGAATTTTATCTCCGGTTTCGAAAATACTAAAAAAATTACCAAGATATACTTCTTACTTTAGAAATAAAGGTATTCTTCTCAAATCGATTTTTGTCCCGAATTTCAAATACCAATTAAATTTTACCTCCTGTATATCTCTATTCTGATAAAAGTTATCTATTGGTCTAAGAGCCGACAGCACAAAAACCTAAGATGACGAGCACAAGAAAAACCTTTGTTTTATGGAAGAGTAGTAATAAGGGAATCTAATGATCCATATCTGCCGGAAATGAAGTGGTGCATAAGCCAAAAATTAATATCACTAGTAGTTTACTCGTAGACTTATCACTGTGTTTGCCGTAAAATCATTTCAAATCTTTGATTGTATGGCAAACACAATAAGTCTACAAGTAAACTACTAATGATACTAATTTTTAGCTTATGCACCACTTACCTGTTACTACTCTTCCATAAAATAAAGGTTTTTTTTCTTTTGCTCGTTACCTTAGGTTTTTGTGCTGTCGGCTCTTAGACTATTAGAATATACCTTTTATCAGAATAGACAGGAGGTAAAATTGTACTAGTATTGTCTTCGATACCGTTAGGTACTTGTGCTATCAGCTCTTGGACTATAAAGTGTTCCTTTTGAGCTCTAATATATAAAGCGCGGCGATAACTTTCTATGCTTTTAACATTAAAGCGAGCAGTTCTTATGAATAAAATTTTGCCAGAAAATTTTCAGTCTGTTTCGCCGTGGGGGGGAGGGGGGTTAATTGTGGCAAAACGTAGGCCGGGATCCAGATAGATTTTTCGCAGTTAGCGAAACTAGATTGATCAGTCATAAACCTGTATTGCTGCAAAATTTTTCCTGTTTGAATTGCAATGGATTAATTCTAAATCTTATTGTTAATATTTATTTTAATTATTTAAATTGATCATTAAAATTAATCTAGTGTAATTTTTTATCCACCGTTTTCTCGAGTCCTTTACTGTTGAACAGATTCGGGTATCAAAAAGATGCTATTATCATTAAGAATAGCTGGGCGAAGTAGATCCACAGAATCGTCCACGATAGCACAAATGGTAGAGTATTGAGGCTTCAGTCTGTGGTTCGAATCCTGTCCAGACATTTTTCGGCCAGTTGGAAATTTATATCTCATATGATTTATTTTCCAATTAAAATAATTGTGTTAAAATTTGTCTAATAAATATTTTATTTTATCACAATGCAAGTATTGAATAACCGCCCATTACGCACATATGAAATTACAAATATTTCACATTATTAAATACAAAGTTTCAAAACAACTCGATAAATAATTTCGTGTAAGTGCACATCTTGTAATGTTAATACTTCATATTTAACATGACGACAATGGAAACGCAAATCGATATTCTTAAATTCATCATGGAATGAGTATGGCTCTTTGAAAGGTGATTTTTGTATGAGAATGTCGGCATATTTGACTGCTGTGCAAAATATTAAGTTGTCATATTTTGCCAGTCGCCACTCATGAGTGAATATGCCAAGATCTGGAAAATTGTCCAATAGATTGGCTGTCGTAGTTAGGACAAACGCGTCCAACTAACAAGGAAGGTCTCCATACGGGCATACTCAGAAAAACCTGAAAAAATTACAGAATGTTCTTCTCATATAGTTATATATGTTTATGAAAAAATTTCGGCGGAACCTCCTTATAACGTCCGTAAAAAAATAATTTCGTTTATTTGGCGATTTATCTCCGGTTGGCGAAAAAACGAAATTTTGAAAAATACGTTTTTACGCTTCGAATACTTTTTAAAGAAAAAACTTTTTATGTTCAATTTATTTAAATAAGTTTAGTTTAAGTAATTTTAGTTTTGCATTTTTTGCTTTAAGTGTAATTTTGTCATTTACGTTTATATGTACTTATAGCAAAATGAAATTAATATATTTTATCATTTAAAACACAATTTAAATTGACTAAAATTGTTCCAAATTGAAAAATACATTGTTAAAAATCTGCTGCATTTTGTTGCAACGCACTCCCTTGCTTGTATAGAAAACGTTTACTTGGCCGTGAAATGGAGCTTTCTCATTGGTTAGAATAGAGATGATATATACAAGCGGTGGAGTGCGTTGCAACAAAATGCAGCAGATTTTTAACAGTGTATGACACGGTCAATTCACCATGCTATGGAGCATTCTCATTGGTCAGAAGAGAGATATTCTATAAAAGTAGTGGAGTGATGTTGCAGTAAATGCTGCAGATTTTTAACAATGAAGTCAATTAAAATCAATTTTCAGATTCGTTAAAATCGTCTGCTTTTGGCGAGGAAATGCACTGCTCGCCAAATCCCGCGTCGCTTTCAGCTTTTCACGCCAATTATTCCAAACTATTTTTTTACATATCTAATAATGTAATTCCGCCGCTAATTTTCACTGATCCTTTATTATCTACATGAGTAGTTTAATTCGTATTTTTTTTCAAAAAATTCTGAGTATGCCCCCAATGGAGACCTTCCTTGTAAGTATAGTTTGAGCATAGTATGTCATAACTATACCATAGGCACCTTAATGTAAACCGGTTCGAAGCTAATCAAAAGGACAGGCTGCAGTACTACTTTTAGTATTAGACCGCCAGAGTGACGTGATTCTCTTTCCGTACACCAACATTGGTTCATTCGAGCATCCCATGAATCAGGAGATCTGAAAAAAAGAGGTACGTGTAACGTAGTCTTTCATTTTCATTACCCTCTAGTATAGCGTCGAAAGTACATACAATGGAAATCAGCTATAACAGCAATACTTGTACTCATATGCATCATCTATCTCAACCTAGGAAACCTCGGTCAAACGCTCAAATGAAAATCACGATAACATTTGATTGGACATTATCAAGGAAGCTTCCAATCAGAATTAAAGGTGAATACTGTTTGAGCGTTCGACAGAGGTTTTCGATACAACTCTGGGTGGAAGTAGTTGGTGAATGTGAGCTTTAAAGAGCGTTAAAATATTTAATCCGTTATATGTACAACGGTGCTGCAATCCAAAAGTTGTTCGTAGCGTCATTTGCGGATTATTTACTAAAACTGCTAGAAGATTGCTAGTCTGGATATTAGCTTTGTGATAATTTAGGGCTAGTCAAAAAGCTTGGTGATTCGTTTTTGTGCAAAATCGTTTCAACAAATTAAATTTTATACCCCGTATGTCGCCATTCTCATGTAAGAGCATCCCAACAGTGCATCGTTCGTAAAATTTAATCACGGAACCTGACCAATCGAGTGAATTTGACTACATATGACTGCTAAATGATCTTACGTTTTCCAAAGGTTCCTTTATATGAGAGTAACAACATATGATGCTCAGGCTGTATTTAAGTGAACGCGTTTGTCCAATCCATGGTAAACCTAGGCACTTTCTACTCGAGAACTTCCCTGAACGGATAATTCGAGAGAGACAAGTGAACAAACATTACCTTGACGATAATGCCAGGCTCGCCAAGATGCTTGACGATATAATTTTGTCCAGATTTGTCTCAAGTAATCAAATTTTATATCCGGTATTATAGTGCCTAGTTGTACTAGAAGTATTAAGAAGTAGAAGGATAACAAGCGTACATTGCATTGGATTTTCGCTGCTAGCTGGTTGCCACCGAATTTCCGCTGCGTTAGCAAAGTCCCATGATCCTTTGCGTGCATGGGCAGGGGATCGGATGGAAAAGGAATGCTAGTCAGGCGAAGTTATCGCTTTTTCGGCACATATCTCCCTCAGTATGTTCTTATTTTATTGACAATTAGCGATGGGCGCGGGAGATAGAAATTTCGTACTGCAATTGTTCTAAAAGTAATAATAATTGGTTACTTTTATAACTATTATTTAGCTCGATATTTTCAATTCGTATTATGTTAATTCATATGCTTATTTTTATTTTACGATAAAAACCTACTGTCCATTTTACTCAAATAATTCATATAAAAATGAATGAAGAGTCTCTTTAAACTTATTTTTTTAATTTTATTAATAAAATTGAAACTAATAAATACAGACGTGACATCCTCCCCCTCCCCTACAACGTGGAACATCATACTGCACGGGGGGGGGGGGTGTCGATAGAGGAGTGTCGGACTGTCAGGCGAGGAGCAAAGCAGCTGTCATCTTTGGATTAAACCGGATTAGCGCATTGGCGTGAATTTGTAAGGAGTATGTAACGGGTATCCATTTTGTAGCCTGGTGGAATTATAGAATTTTAAACAGTTCTTCAAGAAAACAAAATGTGGCTGTAGTGTTTCTCTCTTTTTAGCGTTAATAAATGAATTGTGCTGGATATTCAAGGCCATTATTATCGGGCATTATTTTATATAAACCCCGCCTAAATTTCCTAAAACGCTGAATATAAGAACTCGAAAAATTTGGTTATAAGCAGTGACTAAATGGCCCAACTCGCTGAAATTTTGTATGCGTAAATAATCCGATATAATTTTATATGGGAAATCGTCCGTTTTTTTTTTTTTTTTTTTTTTTTATTAAAACTCCGTAAATTTTAATACATACTAAATATAATGGAGCCACTGCTCCATATTTTAATATATTATAAATATAAGGTGCCGATAATTTTAAATATTCGTAACTCGGAATGTAAATGTTGTAGCACAGTGTTTGAAAAGTTTCTAGAACAACAATTTAACAGACATATTGTAAAAATGGCATATATGGGTAGAAGGTAAAAATTATTAAAACCATAAACTAGTCACTGCGAGTTATTTTAATTTATAAGCATGGTTATACTGTCATCTTTTATTGCATTTTCAAGGTAATTAGCAAAAGAATTATTTTCAAAGAATTATTTTCATTTTATTCCTCTGTCGAAGATTACCAAATGATTTTACGCCTTCCAAGCCATATTGAGGCTACTTCAGTCAAGCGAAAAGACCCATTCGCTAATGCTAATCCTATAAAAAAAAATTTATAAAGATATCTCGGTTTCATTTCGATATTTAATTTTTTTTCACTGGATAGATGAGATCGATCTGTACAAAGGACGTTTTTACTTTTTTGTCTTTGTTTACGGATGTTTTTAATGAGTATACTTTAATTTACTTAAATGATATTTTATTTGAATGAGGATACTTTGATTTTCGAAACCAGTTTCAAATATTAAAGCATTCTCAAAAAAAAAAAAAAGCAATCGAAATTGAAGAAGTAAAAAATGTCTTGTACAGACCAATTTTTGCTATCCATTGCAAAATTATATAAAAATATTGAAATGTAACAGAGATACTTTTGCACATTTTTCTCATTTAGCATTAGTAAACGAATCTGTTTGGATTCGTGACTAAAAGATTTCATTCTTAAAAGAAACTAGCATACCAAATTTTTAAAAATTCCTGCCGGCTTGGCCTACGGGCGCAGATAGATTTTGAAGTTAAGTGCTCATTTCAACAATAAAAAATAAAATATGATAGAGATAAACCGAGTTCAACAAGTTTATTTGGCCGCTTTTAAAGAATTATTATTATTATTATTTTATTTTATTTTATTTTTTATTTTTTTTTTTGTCAGAGCTAGTTTTATTAGAATCATCATATGCGAAATTCGGCTCAAAATCCTCACTTTGACAGCATATTTTGAAATATATTCTGGATTTATGCAACCATCGACCAATACGCATTTGAGAACAAAATCGAAATAAAAATGAGTTAGAAACTAGGCAATTTGTTATTTGAATACATTCTGTATTCTTCAATCATGATCGCTTCCGGAAATTCTGTTCAAAACGCCCACTTTGGCAGCATATTTTGAAATAATCTTCAGTTCTTGTAAGTCACAGGAACTTTGGATTTGAATATCTCTGTCAGACTTTTAGATATGGAGATCAAAATTTTTTTATCAATTCAGGAAAGTATAAGGAATAATTTCCTATACGGGAATTTTGTCTTACGGGGCAGCATAAAATTTTTAATTTCGTGCTTTTTCAAGTAGACCCCCCCCCCCTCTCAATGGAGCTGCAATTAATGTCATCACATTTTGCCGCCTTTTTTATGAAACTTTGTTACTGGAAGTATGTGCCTAGAGGCGATATTAAAGGAGCTAGCCTGTTTTGCTAATTACGACTCACCCCCTCTCTATATGCATACATATAGATAGATAAATTAATGAAGTTTTTTATTGATTGTAGTTTTGGTGTCTAGGGATCATAATCGGTGTAGATTTGCAAAAAAATTGCAGAAATTCTAACATAAGAACGATCGCAATAGGTAGTATTCTATACAAAATCTACCTTCTTAATTAACCTTCTTAATAATTTTCGTCCTCACCCTTAATCATTTAATTTTAATTTATTTTTTCCAGAAAGAAAACAGGAAAATAAAATCAAGTTTTCTGTTCAACATTTAAAAAATTAAGGAAATTTTAAATGTTTAATTACAGTATATACAGGGTGAGTCATAAATATCGAAACAATAGGTCATCTCCTTAAATATTGCTCCTAGACTCATACTTCCAGCTGCAAAAATTTATCAAAAAAGGTGAATTTTTTGATAAGTTGCAACTCCATGGGGGGGGGGGTCTATTTGAAAAAATACGAAAATTAATCTTTTATACGGCCCCCGTATGGCAAAATTCCCAATTGGGAAATTATTCCTTATCCATTCCTAAATTGAATAAAACAAAAAAAAAAACCCTATATCTAAAAATCTCAGTGATATTAAAATCCAAAATTCGTGAATTCGTTTTCAGGCGTTTTTAATTCATTTTGAAAGCAAGTGTGGGATCGTCCACAAATTATTCGTTATTAAATGTATCGGACGGTAGAGGGCTGCACGGGCCCGGGCCGGCGGAATGGTTCTAAAATTTCTTACGGGCCGGGTCAGCAGAATTAGAATCATTTTTGCAACGGGCCGGGCCGGTAAAAAAATAAACGGACCATTCGGGCCGGGCCGATAAAAAAATTTAACGGGCCGGTAGGTCCGTTATAAAGATTTAACCTAAACGATAAAATATCAGCTATTTTCACTGAATATGGCTTTAACGAGAATAAATATAAATGTACGTCATGAGCCGATATTAGTTTGAGACCCTCAATACAGAAATATAACTTGTACATTGTAGAGATCGGCATAAGTCAGTTACTTCGTCTGACCCGGACTGAATATTTTTTAAGATTACTCGTGCTGGGCCGAGATGAGGCTTGCATTGTTTTTCTACATATAGTCGAGCTGTGCTGGAACCAGACTTAATTGCTCCCAAGGTGTGGAGGAAATTATGTTAACGCAACCTTTGGAAATATATTTTTGATGGTTCTTAAATTCACTTTTCAACAAAGGGAAAGCTTGACACATTTTCTGACTAATTTTTAACTGTAAAGATATAAATTTGAAAACCTGGCTATTGAAGAGATTTGGAATCGAATGGCGTTTTCCATTTTTGGTAAATATGATACTTGTATTTACTTGTTAAGATAAGAGGTTCTTGCACCTGATTGCATCTTCCTTCCCACGCTGACGATTCCGAAATATCGAATCAAAATGCTAACTTTGACAATATTTAAATTGCTTGGATCAAAAAAGTATAACGCCATTCGATTACATAGTTTCTGAATAAAAACACCAGCTAATCTTATGCATTTCAGAAAAGAAATGAATTCAGAAATGCGTCAGAAAGTAGCTCTTTGGATTTGATAAAATGATATATGATAAATGATCTTTAATAAAATGATATAGAAATATTATTATAAATCTACTCTTTATTATATAGCTTCAAAGGCTATGTTTTTAACTTTCATTTTTTATTTTATTCTTAACCATATTAATTTTCAATAAATCTTTATTTGAATGTTGAAAGTCCAAGAATCTCAGTAATCATTAATGTTGCTATTGTGTATTTTGTGTAAAATATACTGTAAAATCATACCATAAATATGTATACAGTATTCTTTAAAAAAATCTTATTTATATGATGATAAAAATTTGAATTTTTTCTAAATAGAGGAAAATGTGTCGGCCCGGGTGGGGCTCGGGCCAAACTTTTGAGTTTTACACCGAGCAAAGCCGAGACTATGTCATAATGCATACCTACGTGTAATTATAAATATGTAAATATTTGGTGTTTTGATATCGATGTATCAGAAGAGAATAATTCTAACTTAATAAATGCTGTAATAATATAAATTTGTTTAATTGGCCAAAAATAAAATAAATAATATATCTATATATCTATTATATAACACTTCGCTCTATTAGTATTAAAAATTCATACTTGAAAAATAAATTCAATAATAATTCAGTAATTTTCTGTAATATTTTTTATAAGTGTACTTATCACTACTTTTTATTTAAGGAGGTTTTAAAAAAATATATTTTTCCCCACCTATACTTTATCTCCACTCATCCCCACTATCAAAAAATGGATAACGCCATTCAATTACATAGTTTCTCAATAAAAACACTTGCTAATCTTATGAGTTAAAAAAAAAAAGTATTAGGAAGTAGAGCCTTAGGATTTGGAATCTATAATAAAATGATCTAGAAATATTTTCATAAATCTACTTTTTTGTACATCTACAAAAATTCCAATGTTTTTAACTTCTTTTTTTCTTTCATTCTAAACCATATTAATTTCTTAATGTTTAATTGAACGTTGAAAGTCTAAGAACCTAAGTAATCATTAATGTTTCTAATGTGTATTTCATGCAAAATATACGATAACATCATTCCATAGATATGTATGCAGTATTCTTAAAAAAAACTTAATTACATGAAAAAAATCTGAATTTTTTTAGAAATAGTAAAAATTGTGACGGGCCAGAACGGGCCGGGCCTGGAAATTCCGGCCCTTGCGACTTCTATCGCATATAGCGTACCGTCGTCAGTGCTGACTGTGCAGTCAGTATGCACTGACGACGGTAAGCTAAATGCTACCGAAACCGGTCTGCTGTTTATATACAATATTTGGTGCTTTTTAACGTTGCTAGTTATTGTATTCCAATCACCCTTAGAACCCAAAACTATCCCCAGTTCAACACTTTATACATCTATCTATTTATTTATATAATTCTTTGATGATCATGATAACTTAAAAAATTCTGAGAAAATGTCTTCCAAACTAATACATAAAATCAATGAGCGGAAAATCTCGGTCAGGTTCGCTTATGTTCAATTTTGGACACAAAAGATAGAAATAGGGAGGGATTTCGGGACTTTTTTTTTTAACTCTTTGTGATCATATAGCTCGGACCTTTCCAAAGTTTTATTAAGCAAGGGCGCACCTCAGCTCTTGGCAGGGCGCAGGGTGAATGAAGGGCGCCATCATTCACGTGACCGTAAATATGCGCAAGACTATCGCAAAGTGTTAGTAAAAATGAACGCTATAACAATAATGCAAATAAATCTTACAGCGGTAAACAAAAGTCCACACAGTTCTGGAGTTAAATGCATTAAATTTCAAATTATACAATTTTCTATGAGAGGATTATCTCAAAAATGTATGTAATATAAAATGCCAGAAACTTTAATCGCGGCTATAATAACATCAGTAACTAAAAATAAACATAGAAATGAGAGAAACTAATATGTTTCTTTCAGGATGTGAAAATACGCGATGACTTATTTTGAATGACTGAATTTATATTTTATAAAATGTATAAAAGCAGAGGCAAGCATAATAGTGACCAATCCACTCGGGTATTCCAGAGAGAGAAATCTGTATGTGCTTTCATAGATGGAAACTATGCTCAATCTTTTTAAGCAAAATAAAAATCCCCTAAAATTTCAAAAGTCAAGAAAAATTAAGCCCCTTTTTCCTTATACAAGGCAACCAATGGGCCAGTGTGACAACAGCAGAAAGAAAAATGCTAAACTTTCATGCACATGTATTGCCAAAATATTGGGGAAAATGGTTAATTTTTATTTTTCTGTTACTTCTTAACTATTAATATCTGTTTCAATTATTACGAAAATTACCGAATTTAACCATCATAATTGCACTTAATAAACAATAATTACAGATCGTGAAAATATGTATGATTAAATTTTCAAATTATGTTTCTAATTTTTAACTGTTTGAGGGCAAATAATTGTGTTACTCTAATAGAAAAAAATATGTTAAAAATAACGGAAGGCTTTTTACGACTCTTTTTTTTTTTTTTTTTTTTTTTCCATCAAAGATATAAAATTAAAAATTCATTAAATGCATCTGGTGGAAATTTTGATTAAAATTACATGGGATAAAAATATCTTGCCGCCTGTCAAAGGGTTATAATGAGTTTTCAAAATTTTTGAAAATATCTCTGATGCAAATATTAATGATTTTAACCCTTTCCGTCATACTGTGCCCAGTCCGGGCACACCTTCTTTTAATTACAAACTTGCAAACGACAGCAATAATATTTTAATAAAATTTTACCTATACAACGAAAGCTTAAATTAAGGTATTCTTAATTTCTGAATAAGTCGTTTAGAAATTCCGGTGTCAATCGATAATTTCTCATTTTACTAACCGAATTTGCCCGTGCCGAAAAGGGTTAAAGGAAGCATACTTTATAATGAAATTTTACTTCTAAAAAAGTGCAATAGCCGGAAATCTAAAAGGTTGCCAAGATAATCTTCAAAACGCGTCACCCTGTGTAGCGATCTATTAATCGCGTGTCGGTTATTTACAACAATATCTGACACACTGACAGGTTGTCTGAACTCAACAATTCGATGAGCAACATGAAGATGACATGAAGATGCTGAAAAGGTCTTCGAGATTATTCCACTAACAACTTAACTCTTCTTGAAATGTATTCCGTAAAAGAGCAAACAACGTTTATGCTTTTAAAAGTTAAATAGTAACAAATAATGACTATTGTAATATTAAAAGTCTCACACCAAAGAAGTCGGGGTTGTTTAAAACACCGGAACTAAAAATCGGTGTCTTTTTAAACTCTTTCAATTCTTTATATATTTTCGAAATGTTGCCGTGGGAAAATGTATTTTTGTGCAAATTGCAAAAATATAAAATGAAGAAAAGAAAAGAAAAAGAGCGTATTCTCATATTTTAACTCATAGGAGTTTTGTGATTTTTTTTTTTTTTCCAAGCAATCTGTTAGTTGAAAGTCATGGAACAACGACGGATATTTGAAGGAGAGAATGGTGCAAAATACTTTGTCCATGAAAACCATTTATTTAAATTAAAATGTAATAGAAAATTTTCTAAATATTTTTTATGCAATTTTCAAAATTGCAAAACGTCCGTTACAATTAATGAAAATTATAATGTAATACAAAAATCTGGAGACCATTTTCAAATTCCCGAATCCGCTAAAATTTCGGTCGTTATGTGTGTCGCACAGATGAAGAAAAGAGCTATATCAGAACCAACTGTTCCACTTCCTCAAATTTACAGGTAAGATTCTTGAATTCTTTCTATAATTTTATAAAACATGTAAAAGTTAAACATTTCAAAATTCCTGCAACTAATACATGGGATTTTGCTTAGCTGTATTTAATGGGTTTTGTACCTTTTTAAACTTGTTGAATATCAACAAAAACATTGAAGATTTAAATTAGCGTATCTCCATTATTTTTTTATGTATAGACATGAAATTTTGGATTTTGAATAAACAGGTTATGCTTTTTAATATAATACTACTAGATACTGACAAGTCTTTTACAGAATTTGTGTATTATTGAAATTAAAAGATCTCTTTTTTTTCACTCTGTAAGTCACGCACGATATCTTGTGAACGCATGTATGGATTATTATGAAATTAAGTGTAGTTATTAAACAGATATGTGTGTTTAAAATGATTTACTTTTAAGTATTTAGGGCGGTAATAATTTTAGTTATGACTAGTTTTATTGATTTAAAAATGTAATATTTTGATTTTTTTTTAAGCAAAAATATTGACTTTTTATAGTTAATGAAATAATTTTGATATATGAGTAGATGATTTTAAAAATACACATATGCATATTATATATATTAAGTTTCATAAAAGTTCATACTTACGTCCTCAAGATATCATGCGCGCAATGACTTACGGAGTGAAATAAAGAGATGTTTTAAATTCAACAGTAAACAAATTCTGCAAAAGACTAGTCAGTATCTGGGTACTGTATTAAAAAACATAATCTGCTTAATCAAAATCCAAAATTTTATGTTTATACATAAAAAAATAAAGGAGTTACACTAATTAAAACTTTCAATGTTTTTATTAACTTTCAGCGAGTTTAAAAGGTACAAGAACCCTTAAACACTAAAAATTTTTTGTTCAAGTTTGTGCACAGTGTAACATTTTACTTTTAAAAGAGATTATCATTATATGCATTTCAATTATTTGCAGTGTCTCTTGAAATGAAATTTAGAAAATATTTTTATTTTACTTGTACGGTCGTGGGAAAAAAAAAAAAAAAACACCCTAATCTAACTTTGCAAAAAATTATCGAATAAAAAAGTTATTGGTACCCAACTAATGGAAATAAAGTCTACTTTTAAATGATGTATATAAAATTTGCTTAGGAAGCCGTCTACCTATTAAAACGATCCTTAACCTTTTTTTTCGGTAGTAGTACCTAATTCTGACCGCATAAATGAACTCAACACCTTTCAATTAGTTTAACGACAAATTTTCATGCAATTCGTACGATAAGTTTCCGAGAAATTAATTATTTTAAAACGAGCCTATTTTAGAAGCTATAAATTAAATTGAAAATCTGCACTCAATTGTTCTCCGAAAGAGCCTCCTTAATCAAAGCACCTCAGGCTCCACTCAAGCAGTCACTGAAAACAGAATAACATAAATTTCAAAATACACATATGCACTTCTTTTGTAGACGGCCCCTTAAACCATCTTTTTGCCGTTTTTTAAGCATAATTTAAAAACTACTTGGAAGAAAAATTTTTAATTTGGGATTTCCATAAAGCAGGGATATAATAAATCTAAATTCATAAAAAAAAATAATAATAAAATAATTAAGTTGCAATTCATATTTTTTTCGAGTACTAATTTCATAATTCATATCATAAAATTATAAAAATTGCAAATTCAACACATTTATGCTAAGGTATTTCAGTATAATTGCTACCAAAAAAATTAGAAGTATAATTTCAGAAGATATTAATAAAAACATGGAAATGTAATTTAACATTACAAACTCTAAATTTAGAATGATTATAATTCAAAAGCTAACCGTTCAAATGACTTGAAATTTGGTATCTTGGCATACTTTGAATCAAAGATTAGAAATATTGACTTTATTTCCAGTTGTTTAGTACCAGTAATTTTCTTTTATGATAATTTGTTGAGGAGTTTTAAGGGATATGTTTACATTTTCTTCTTTTTTACACGACTATATATTATTTATATATATTTAAATACAACTGTTACAAAGTATGATCATCCATAAAATTTCAGTTGTTGCTAGTATTAAATAATGTTATGTAATGCATAATATAATGTTTCGCATATAATATTAGAATAAATGCAAAGAAATAAAATGAAAAAAAAAATATTGTTTATGCCAGAAAGACTTTTCTTATCTTATTTCTATGGTTATTGCTTTTTGAGTTCAAATACGAATTGTTTACATTGTTTTAGTCGATCTTATTTTTAAACACTTTCCTTTCCAACATAGTTGAAAAAAATTAATGAATATGCTTTGTCTTCCTGCCTAACTAACTTAAACATACTTTGATATTTGTGAAAATGATGTACGTTATTGAGATTTACAATGTCATGTTTCTTTTTGAAAATCAAGTTCACTTTCACGGATGTTCAAAAGAATTCCGTTACATTACGGTCTTTTTAGTAAAAGCATTTGTGGTATATTTTAATGATGTTACGCTATTTCAAACATATTTAAATGAATATTTATAAGGGAGCCACATAACGCTTCGGGGATACCAAAAGAGTCTTATTAACACTTTCCAATAAAGTTGAAAAATGTTTGTGTTCGGTTTGTCTGGCCGTCTGGCCGCGCTCTAACTCCCGTAAATATTTTCCGATTGCTATGAAATTTTTAGATGTTATTTATGTTTACCCTAGCACAAACACTATTGAAAATGAAGTTGCTACTATGATTAGTTTATTTACAGTGATAGTCAAAAGTTTTCCGATACATTACGGCCAACGGGAAAAAATCGTTTAAAATTAATTTTAAGTGTTACACTCTGTCAAACTCATTCAAATTTACATGGATTCGCAAAGTGCACTAAAATACGTATATTTTACAGAATGCGCGCATTCTGTAAAATATGCAGTCAAAATAATAGTTATTATTCATTTACAGGGCCACTCAGAGGAATTCCATTGCACAATAATAAAGGGGGGGAATTGTTTGCGATATATTTTAATAATGTTAAATGTTTTCAAGTATCATAAAATTGATATACGTCGTTGAGAATTAATAGTTAACGCATTATATGAAGTGCATAGCATTTATAGGGACACACAAAACATTTCAAATTTTATATTATTTTCCGAAGTACTCTATATTATCGATGATAGCTGATGGATGGTTGAAATGCATTTTCAATTATAATATGCACTTTTAAGTTTTACTAAATCTTTTGCAAATTATATGGTGTATATAAATGTTATAGTTGATATACAGGGTTACACAAAAGAGCTCATAAAGGTTACTGAATATGAGAGTAATTAACATAAAGATAGTTTTTAAGTAAATTATGCATTTTTGCGTTGAACTGCTTTCAGTTTACTAAGAAATGTTTGTAGAATATAGGTAAAATGATATACAGGGTCACACAAAGAATTAGCTACATGGTCACCCATAGATGATAATTTCTGGAAATATAATTTAAGTAGTTTTAAGAATGTGTTTGTTTGAACTAAATTTTAACAAAATACTGGCGTGTAATAAAGGTACTAGGTAAATTACAGGGCTGAACAAAAGTATTGAAGTATTTTCCATCTATTCCCATATATATTCTTTTCCCATATATCAACCGACAGATCAATTACAGGGCTGTTCAAAAGTATTGGAATACATATTTGGTTATGGACAGTAGCATTTAATTCCCTAAATAACAAACTTTTGTTTCCGGAAGTGTTGGAAAGTGTTTCATAATCTATTCTTAACGCATGATTTTTCTTACTTGTTATATAAGATGATAGGCATAGCATTTATTGTTCTTTTCCATGGACACACAAAGGAATTTAGTCACAGTATTGTCTGTAAACAATAATTGCTAGACGTTCGTTTTCAGTTAGTTGCGGTTATGTATTTGTAATTTTAACTATAACTTTTTGAATATTACTTGGTGCATATAAAGGCGATAGGTTATATACAGGAAGCACAAAATATATCGAGTTTGTTTCGGCTTAAAAATTGAAATGTCAATAAATTTTTACGGCAATTTGCTAAATAGGAATTTTTAAAGTATGTGCTATGGGCGAAACAATCGTGTGCCCATTTTTTTTTTCTGCTGGTTATTAATTTCCAAATTGTTTGCTTGGACATAAACTTACACCTTATATATCAGTAAAGTTTTTTAAAAGTATTTAGAAAGTGTTGGAAAGTATTTTATAATCTGTACTTGACGCATAACAATTCGTTCTTGTTTATTTTCTGAGATTTGCTTTTTTTTCCCCTATTATTAATATTTACATAGAGCTAGTATATAAGAAACAACAACTGCTGTTCTTAAATTGTTGTCCAAAATTGTCTTAATGTAGTCTTTTGTTTTATGTTTTTATTTCAAAGCATTATTTGGGATATATGCCACAATGCATTTATGTGTGTATCCTTGAATAGTATTTGAAGCACTTTTTCCGTTAAAACCACATGATTTTACTTTAATATTACTTTTTTTTGAGGGGGGGGGGGATAAATTTAGTTATATGTGCTTTGAAATAAGATCAATGTGAACTGGTATACGTAGCTTTATTGTAGTTTACATGCATTATTTACTTTTCAAAAGTTTTAATGACTTATTTTTCTGTAATAGGCAAGAAGTAGCGAAACAAATTTATGGTCCTGATGTATATCACCTTCTACCAAAATATGGCTCCATAAAAACAGCCCTGGAAAGATGTCTATCAAGTGTTTCGCCAAAAATCCCCAAAACAATTGACCAGATAAGATTGCCGGATGAATGGGGCAAAACCATTGACGGAAAAAATTTCGTAATTGCAGATGATGGAATTGGGAATGATAGGATTATTGTAAGTATTTTTTAATTTGTTACATTAACAAGGAAAGTCTTGCTGTTCATACTCGGAATATTAAAAAAAAACTATTTAAACTACTCTTGTATGTAATAAAAAATCAATCAAATTTAGTGACAGAATTACAGTTGAAAGTCTGTAAAAAATATAAAATACTTTCAAATATTTGGCTTGAAAAGGGGAAAGTGTCTCAGTATTTGGCGAGCAGCACTTTTCCTCGCCAAAAACAAACGATTTTAATATAACTGAAAATTGTTTGTTAATGGAATTTTAGAATATTTAAAATTAAACAATGAGAGAGTTTAACATAGTATATATACATTGGATTTGAAGCAGCTATTTAATTTTTCATTCAAAAAATATTTTAACACATAAAAAAAAAAAAAAAAAAAAAAAAAAAAAAAAAAAAAAAAAAAATTAAAAAAAGCATACATGTAAACGTATTCAAAAACGTATAAGCCAGATGAAGAATGCTGCAGTTATACACTTTTATAGAAGGCGTTTGCATAGCAACAAAATTCAATCGACAATGCTCAGTTGGACATTAAATTTTGTGCTTGAATCAATTTTAATGAATTTAAATTTTGAATTTCGGTATAATCGTAATTTTTAATACTTAAATTTGAATATAAATACAAACAAATGTCGATATGACAATATTATAGCCAAAACAAATTGAAACTGACAAAACTAATGTTATTTAAATTAAATTTATTTAAACAAGTTTAACATGAAACATTTTCTCTTAAAGTTTATTTGATTTAAAAGAAAGAAAGAAGAAAAAAAATGTACTCCATCGCTAAAAGATGAAAAACCGGCAAATAGCGAAATTTTCATTATTTTTTTACTATCGAGATTCCGCCGAAATTTCTTTAATACACATATTTCTCACCATGAGAAGAAAATTCTGTATTTTTTTTTTTTTTTTCTTCAGACTTTTCGGCGTATCTCCGTATGTATGTATTTCTTGTAAAATTAACATATTTGTAAAAAAATTCTACGACATAATATAATTGTTTAATTTCGCCAAGTTGCAGTAAGAAATGAACTGAAAATGGATTTTTGTCAAATGCCTTGTTCAGCACAAAATGTTACAGAATACTCCGGCAAATACTTTACCATTTTTTATTTCTATGGCAATATTTCTATTTTATGTTTATTTAAAGTAGAAAAGCTTTAAATTGTAACAATTTTAATTAATTCGAAGTATCAATAATTTTAAATTAATTTATTATATTTAAATTTATTAAATATTTTGTAGTAATTAAATGTTAAAAAATTATTAACATACGTAGAATTAAAATTGTCTTCATCTCAAGAAATGCTTAGATTTTATTAATATAAAAAATTGCAAACAAAATAAATTTGAGTTTTTTTTACATTGACAATTATTTTCTTTAAAAGTAAGACACATTTAAAATATTTAAATAATTTTAACTTGTTTTTTTCTCCCTGAAAGTATTCATTAAAATATAAAAGAAAAAATACATAAAGCTAGTTTAATAAAGTAACTTTTAAAATCTTCAATTTTTCTCATAAAAAAAACCATAGCTTTTTTTTTTTTTAAGATTGAGTATACATTATTTATTATAATATTAAACAAACTACAAAAGCAAAACTAGATTTTTCTAATGAAAGTTTAACATAAATTTAGGATAACTTATCAAAATATCTGAGCGATTGCAGTATTAGAAATTTACATTTTAGGTTATTTCATATTATTTACAATTTTATGAAATTTGAATGATATTTAATTATTTTATCAATTTTTTTTCGATTCTTTTTATAGATATTTGAAACAAGGGAAAATTTGAATATTTTATCACTCACCAAAGAATAGCCGTGGATGGTACATTCAAAATTCAGCCAGTGCAATTTACCCAACTTTATACCATCCATGGCAAATATAGGAATTAATTTTTCCCTCTGGTATTTGCAATGCTTCCGAGTAAAACCCAATATTATTATGAGAGGATGTTCACGTTCAGGCTGATACGTCAAGAAGCAGAAAAGAAAACCCCTTTAAAATTCGAGATGTGTCTATCTGACTTCGAAATAGCAGCAATAAATGGAATTAACACCATTTTTCCAGACATAGTTGTGAAAGGGTGTTTTTTCCATTTTACTCAAGCCATAATTAGAAAGGTAAGATTTTAATTTTCCCCTATATTTATGAATTATTGTGAAATATCATACTGACAAACCTCACGGATTTGCTCGCTTAATAGTTGAAATATGCCAAGTGATATTTGTATGTCTGATTTTTATTAGAAGTAATAATGTATTAAGGAATAATTCAAAAACTTCCATTTAAGCCACGGTTTGATTAAATTTCATTATTACACGTATCACTCCAAAATGAGACTTAAAATAACAATAAGAAGTAAAGCTAATTCCCAGTAGCAGAAAGTTATGGTCGCGTCTGTGACAGCAATACAGCGGGATGAAAATTGTCTGCAGGAGTAGCATGTTACAATTTTCTTATGTACATTATAAATATGGTTCTTACTGATTAATATTATAAAAATACAACTATATTTTGAGTATAACCTAAATAAGTAAATAGCAAATTAATGTTTTTGGAAGAAATTAGATGATAAAAGATATTTAAAGTGGTTCTTTAAGTTTGAAGTTTTGGCTTAATCTATTTAAATTGAAATACACTGTATATCTATTGAAAACAATAAATAGTTTCTACATTATTAAATAACTCAGTTAAATAATGTGTATGATATGGTATCTCTTTTTTTTTTATTAAATCAACAATATAAAATATATTAAATTGAACAATAAAAATTAGTCTAACATATACAGGGGTAACATTCATTCAAAGAAATTTGGAACAATGGGGGGGAAAATGGGGGAGGGGGGAGAAGGAAATCAGTTTCTGGAAAAAACAAAGAAAAAAATGTAGCAACAAAATCAGATTTTAGATAAGCAAAAAAAAAAAAAAGAATTTTTTAACATTAAAATCAGTTTTGGAACAGAAAATGTTTTCCTTACAATAACTTTTTTTATATCGCCCTTTTGGCGGAATTGCTGTCTTGACGTGATTTTTTGGCGAAACTTACCGTTTGTTTTACGATCTTTTGACGAAACTTGCCTTTTTTGTGATTTTTGACACACGTACTCTTGAACGTACTTTTTTTTTTTTTTTTTTTTTTTTTTTTTCACAATCTTGAAAAAGCTGCCACTTTTTTCGCGATCTTTTGGCGAAACTTGCCACTTTTTTCGCGATCTTTTGACAAACTTGCAGTTTTTTCGTGATTTTTCGACGAAATGTGTCGTTTTTCACTATTTTCCAACGAAATTTACCATTTTTTCATAATTTTTTGACCAAATTTGTCGTTTTTTCTGTTTGGAGTTTATAGATCGAAAACTTTAATTAAAGTTTTATTTTGAAAGGGTCCTGTTTTAAGATGAAAAATTGTGTAGTCTTTTAAAGAAACCAATTCCTTTCCGAACTGATCTCTGTATATTTAAAATAAACTTTTGAAATAAATTTATTACTACATTCAAGAAATCCATCACTTCCTTGTTTTTTCTTTTTTCAGGTACAAGCATTAGGCTTAAAAAGAAATTATGAGACAGATGAAGAATATAGGAAGTGGATAACAAGGGCAGCAATCTTGCCTTTGGTGCCCCCAGAGCTAATTGAAGATGCATTTCTTTTGCTCCACGAAGATGCACCTCAGCATCCAAAGACTTATGAGTTCCACGAATACATGGTAGATAGTACTTAAAAGAAGATTTTTTTTTCTCCGCGAACAGAGCCTGTTTCCTATGTAAGCAAAGTATTATATAATATGTTCTAGTTACTTACTATGTTCGAACTATGTTAAGAAATATTTATAATCTATAATTAAACTTGTCAAAATTGGAATGCGTTTAAGCTGAAAACTTGTGCAATTTGTGTAGACGTGTATTATGTGCAATTTGTGTAGACTACAACAAAAGACAATTTTTCGTCATTATTAACAAAAATAAATATTAATAATCGCACTGTGTGTAAGTAGACTAATAATTAAAACAACTCACAAACTGTAAAGGTACTTAAAAATACATTATTTATTATCAAAACATAAATTTATTATCAGTAATTTAAGCAGTAATGTTTGAGGGCATAAATACCAGGGTTGAAACTGGCTAAATTTAACCTTAAGGGTGTATTTCGATTCAAACTGCTTATTTTCCGATTTATTTTTGACTTCAGTTTTGCTCTCATATGCATCAAGCTAGTAAATTGCGTTATTTAGAAAGTACACAAGGTGCCGTAATAGTCGATTCTTTGATAAATGCAGAAAATATTGCAAAAAAAAAAAGCAATAAAAACGGTATGTTGAAACGATTTTTCAGAAGCAGGAGATCTGGGAATTAAAAAAAAAGGTCATACTGAGAAGATAATTGTTTATAAATCAAATTCCAATGAATTGAGCGTAAAATGACATCACACGGCACCTTATACGTCTCTTCAAAAATCCCCTCAGCAAGTTTCATATTTCTACTTTTAAAAATGTGTCTGAAATTGTATCAGAAAATTTCGAAGGTGGAAAGAAGATCCTTTCCTATTGAAGGTGGAAAGGCGTTTTTTCGAATACACCCTTAAATCACTTTCTATATGCAGTTTGTTTCCGTACTTTTTACTTAAAATCAACAAACTAGAAAAAAAAATGTTCATGTAAATATATCGTTTGAAACCAATCAAGGACCTCATGCATCCAGAAGAAAATTAAGAATTTTCCCTAGAAATTTTATTTACTGTTATATTGAAAGCGCTGTATTTTTTAAACAAATAAAATAAAAGATATTTTTGTGACAAACCTTGATTGTTCGTGTCCCACAAAAACATCCGCTGCGACCTACTAGTGGGTCGCAAACCATACATTGGGAACCGCTGATCTATATATTACAAAAATTTATAATCCAGATAAGCAATGCAGCAAGATACTCTAACATATTTTGATATGTTTCATACATATTTGGCTAGATTTATGAGGTAAATTTAATGATGTGTGAAATGTGACCCATATAACGCAAAATTCTGTATAAATCACTACTTTACGTTTTTAGGTTTTGTTACATAAATCTTCTACTGTATAACCTTACCAACTGGATTGGATATTCTGACTGGGTAAGCAAACTTAAAGTGGGTAACCTTCTACCCCCCTCCTCCACTCACCTCTTGAACCATATTTTTTATCCGATTTTATGCCACAGATCACTTTCTCAAAATCGAATTATCTCAGTGTTGTTGATGTGGACCTCGACCATTCAAGCAAATTTATAAATGGTCGTTCTTTTGAAAAGGTTGTGAACCCCTAAAAGTATGTAAGCATACTGGTACAGGTCACACACTTCCGTGAAAGTTTTTTTACTCGAAACTCTATAGGGGATAAGATCGGCAAATTGAAAAAGAACGAATATCTTTTGAATGACCCTGTCAAAACTAATGTAGCGAAAGAGTTCAAACTATAGATTATAAGTGGCTTATTGTAATAAACTGCGTTCGTTTTTGTGTTGATAGCGTGTATGCTGATTGCGAAATTAAGGGTTTTTTTTATTTTATAAAAACAGGTTTTTATAAAAAAGTTTTTTATAAAATCAAGTTTTTTGCTTATAATTTGCAGATTTCTTAATATAAAATATTTTTATCTGAAAATATGAAAAACAACATTGTACACAATATTTTGTAATCAGAATTAAAAAGTTATAAAAATTGTAGTGAAAATTGAGTATATTTATTAAATAATTTATCATGGCGCATGCATGAACAATATCAAAATTTCATTTGCATATTGCGCTAGTTTTCATTTGCATATTATACTACTTTTGCTGCATAAGTTTGACAGAATCATCCAAAAAATATATATTCGTTTTCTTTTTTTTTTCTTTTTTTTTTTTTTTCAATTATTGACGCTCTCGTATGGAGTTTCGTGGAGAAGGAAAAAAAAAAAAAAAAAAAAAAAAAAAACCTTCACGGAAATGAATGACCTGACAGTTTCAGAATAATTCCACATTTATTTTTCTAGATATTTAACAAAATGTCTAAAATTGCAAGTGACCAGTCATTTTTGGCCATATAGTGTATATTGTTGATTCTCCCCCCCCCCCCCAATTTCTCCTAAAAATAAAGCAGCATTTCAACAAAAGTATATATATATATAAAGATATAATTATTATTTTGTGGAAAAAATAATCTTATTTAAAAGGCAAGCATTAAAATACTATTTTAAATAATTTCTCATTTTCCCATTTCATGCGCTTTTTTTTTTTTTTTTTTTTTTTTTTCAATTTTATGCCTGTTTTGCATCTTGAAATAGCAAGAAATACATTTAAAAATGCAATTTGTCTGAAAATCGTATATCATAAATGCTTTTTGCTGTTAGTTGGAAGTATAGTAAAATATATTAAATGTAACATATATATCGGATTTTCAATTAAAAATGTAATGCATTTACATTCTGTACACCGAGAAATCTGAATTAGATCACTTGTTTTTAATTGATGTAAATTAATTATTTAATAAACTACCTCATATCTTTTTTTCAGTTAGTTCTGAATGTAATAGTATAGTCAAAAACAACTCTTGGTTAAAAAAAAAATGCATTTTTTTTTAAATTTATGTTGATATCAAATATTTTTCCCCCCATTTAATTATTAGAATTATAATTCTTGATGTATTTTCAGTTCTTTGTGGAATCACTTTGAAAGCCCAGGAGAAAGAACAACAAACAACGTTGAAGGCTGGCACAGCAAAATAAATAGGAGAGCACACAGCCATCATTTAAACATATTTAACTTTGTTCTGCTCCTTAAACAGGAGCAGGGAAAAAACGAAGCTATAATGCGAATGATGGATGCCGGACATCAATTTTCAACTGGGAAACAAAAGTACAGATTGCTTGATGCCCATCTGACGAGTTTAAAAGAGAAAATAATAAATCAAGAAATTTCCTTATTAAATTATATGGACGTGGTCAGCAAATTCATACATTTAGAATAAATTTGTTTGAAATTTTAAATTACTGTGGAATTATTTATTTCTAAGTTCAAACATACATATTATATTTGCCATTGCAATGAAAAAAAAATCATCCTATTGGTACGATTGTAATAAATTAAATCTAATTTACTAAATGTAAAACTAGAATTTTGCTCAAGATTTCAATTATTTAGATATTATCTAATTTAGTTACTGTTTAGCTCTGGTTTCTTGGCAGATGACCTTGGAAGAATCTATTCCTGACCGGGAGTTCCAGGGTCAAAGGTTGCCAAGTACAAGTGCGTAATTGGCGAGCGGTCAATCCGCCAAATACCGGAAATAGGGATCTGTATCTGCAGTAGGGGTCTGCACGAGCCTGGGCCTGGCCGGGCAGGCGGAATGCTTCCAAATTTTCTAACGGGCCGGGCCGGCAGAATAAGAATAGTTTTTTCAATGGGCCGGGCGGTGAGAAAAATAGATATCTATGATTTGGTAGTCGCAAATGCACTCCCCACAAAAAGGTATTGTGTAGACGAATTTTTAAAAGAAAGAGGTCACGATGTATTGAAAATACCACCATGCCACTGTGATTTAAATGCTATTGAATTTGCATGGGCTGATATGACTGAATTTATAAAGCTATCATCATTAATTCAATATAAGATTGTCTCCGTCCCTCACTTTTTTATAAAGGTAGTATGAAAAAATTAATTTAAAAAAAATTCGAATTAATAATTTATCTGTTTCTGAAACTTGTATATATTTTTTAAATATCAAAATCTAATCAAAAATATCAAAACATGCAGCACCGTGGAAAGAAAGGGCGAAGGGGGATCAGCCGCGGGTGCGGAAATTTAGAGGGCGCCAAATTTATACTACCGACGTCATTACTGTCACAAGAAAAAGTTGAGGGGGGCGCCTAATTTATACTATCGACGTCATTACTGTCACAAGAAAAAGTTTGGAAGGGGGGCGGACGCCTAATTCTAGATTTGCCCAGGCGCATTTTTTTTTTTACACGTCTCTGACAACATGCATGAATAGAATAAATGTAAAATAGAAAATAGAGACAAATAAAATAAAATTGGAAGGAAATAAATCGATTCTTCAGTTAATCTTAGGGAAAATGCATTAAATTTGGAACTCTCGAAAGGTATTTATGTAATCTTATATATATATATATATATATAAACCGTTTTTTAATCAATGATAACGCTTCATAGGCAAGTTTAGGTCCTTTTCATTGGTCAGAAAATATAGCCTTTAAAAACAGAGGTAATTTTTCACGACATTTTTAATAGTCTAGTGTTGCCCTGTAGAAGATAAACATAAAGTTATAAATAGAGAGGAGTAGACGTAACAATCTTCTTTCCGTAGAAAGCATTGATACCAAAAAAAAAGAATTCTTTTCTCCTTCTCTGTCCGCCATTATTAGACTTTGGCCGGGAACCAGAAAGATTTTTCGCTGTTTGTAAAAATGCAGGCTTCTGATTGATCAGTCTCGTTTCGCTAAACACCGAAAAATCTCTCTGGATCATGGCCTTTGACCGATAAGGAAAGAGCGAGACTAACTAAAAAGACAGGCTACCGCGGTGCATCCAAGTCAACACTAGATACCGGGCTTGATCATTCCTTTCCTGACGTCACAAAAGGTGGCTGAATGACATCCAGCGATTGGTACAAAACGATGGGTGCATCACTTTGAGCCCTGTTTGAACCAATCGCAGATAGCGGCCAGCCACCTTTTGTGACGTCGTTACAAGGAATGAGCAAGCCCGGTATCTAGTGTAGCCCTGAATGCACCAATGAAGATATACGAAAAGAGTATCAAGTCATTCCAGCGGTCTTTAAAAAAAAAATAAGTAGGATGCACCGTGGTAGCCTGTCTTTATCGTTAGCCTCGGGGTCGAATAACTGTGGATAAGCAAGAAATACGTTCGTTCCTTACGACACCTAATGTACACATGAGTTAGAGCGATTTGATTGGTCTGCGTTTGACAGGTCTATCATATAATTGCCCTACGTCGCCAAGATGAATATTACAATGATCGTAACGATAAAAATGTAATAGTAGATTGATTGACGAAAGTGTTTGTTTGTAAATATGTCCTTTCCTTACACTGTAAAAAATTTTACACTTTTGCCAAGGCAACACTAGATACTGGGCTTGATCATTTCTTTCATGACGTCACAAAAGGTGGCTCAATGACATCCAGCGATTGGTACAAAACGATGGGTGCGTCATTTTGAGCCCTGTTTGAACCAATCGCAGATAGCGGCCAGCCACCTTTTGTGACGTCGTTACAAGGAATGAGCAAGTCCGGTATCTAGTGTAGCCCTGCTTTTGCTTCATCGTCACTCCATCGCTTTTATAGAAAACGATTACTTCACCCAATTATGGAGCATTCTCATGGGTCAAAAGAGAGATATTCTATAAAAGCGGGGGAGTGACGATGCAGCAAAGGGTCAAATTTTTAAGAGTGTTATAGCAGTCCAGTCAACACTCTTCCATGCAAGGCGCGACTAAATATGGCTGATGCGGGAGGTTGGGTATAAAAAAAAAATCGAGTGAAGTTTCCATAAATCCTCCATCTATTTGATCCTCCTTGAAATGAAATGGTATTTTGTACAATAACGCTATTGTTAATTCTAGAGCGCGTTCAGCTGACCTAACCAAAGCGTCACAATGGACATGTTCAGCGCAATTTACCAGTCACTTACCGAAGAGGCCAATCTTACCGACCAATTGTAGGGAAGTATAAAATAAAAATCAAGGCAAATTGTGATGTCAGTTACAGCAGGGCTACACTAGATACCGGGCTTGCTCATTCCTTGTAACGACGTCATAAAAGGTGGCTGGCCGCTATCTGCGATTGGTTCAAACAGGGCTCAAAGTGATGCACCCATCGTTTTGTACCAATCGCTGGATGTCATTCAGCCACCTTTTGTGACGTCATGAAAGGAATGATCAAGCCCGGTATCTACACTGTTAAAAATCTGCTGCATTTTGCTGCAACGTACTCCCCTGCTTGTATAGAAAACGGTTACTTGGCCGTGAAATGGCTCTTTCTCATTGGTTGGAATAGAGATATTATATACAAGTGGTGGAGGGCGTTGCAGCAAAATGCAGCAGATTTTTAACAGTGTAGTGTTGCCTTGTTTGTAATCGGTTCACAGAATTTGTTGGATTTACTGATCTCCATTCGTATTGTTTACTTGTAGCGCCATCTGCATTACGTTGCTGTAATTATTCATTTATTGTTATTGTCATAGATGTTTATGTAACTGATCACGTGACCTAAGTAACCGCTATGCGAAATTCTAAAATGGAGGGCCAAAATCACATTCAGGTGTGATCCAGCGACCTCATTGGTCGTGTGGTATGGGTGAAAACAAGGGCGTGTTCAGCGAACTTACCAAAGTGACCAATGAAACCGGTAACTTACCGGAGTGGTATGTAACCGGTAGCTAACCAATTACAGATTCTCTGGACGCACTGGTTAGTTTTGTCACGTAGCGCCACCTGTAGAAATAGTAGATAGCCAATTTGATTTAAACAAATTTTCATGTTACCAATCACGTGACCCAACTAACCGGGACTTTTCCTCGGTTAGTTCGGTTCCTTACCGGTCACATTGGTAACTACCTCTGAACGACATCGGTTGCGTACCGGTTAGCAGACTGAACGCTTTGGTAACTAACCAATCTTACCGGTTACTTACCGGTGACATTGCTGAACACGCCCCAAGGCAACACTAGATACCGGGCTTGATCATTCCTTTCATGACGTCACAAAAGGTGGCTGAATGACATCCAGCGATTGGTACAAAACGATGGGTGCATCACTTTGAGCCCTGATTGAACCAATCGCAGATAGCGGCCAGCCACCTTTTGTGACGTCGTTACAAGGAATGAGCAAGCCCGGTATCTAGTGTAGCCCTGGTGAAAATCACGAACGTGTTTCTCCATTAGAAAAAGAGTGAGGGGTAAAGTAATTTTGAAGCAATTGTTACCGTCTGTTCTTATTTACGATAAACCATCGAAATTAACTCAATTAAGATATTTTGATGACATTATATAAAATGAGAGTGAAAAATAGATTATAAATGAAAACAGATAAGATTTACATCAAAATTGCCGCTACGATTTTTTTTACGAAAAAAAGAGTAAGGCGACATTGCCTCTATCGCTAAGAGATTGTTCTCTGAAAAGGACGCGACTCAATGACCAATGAGGTGTTTGGATTTCACCGGACTGATTTTGGCCCTCCATTTTAAAATTTCGCAACCGCTATTTTCTTCTCGGTTTGCTCGGTCCCTTACCAGTCATTTCGGTTACTTCCGCTGAACGACATCGGTTAGCATGGGCGTCTTCAGCACAACTTACCGGTTACTTACCGATTGTAAACAAGTACGAAATAAAAATCAATGCGAAATGTGATGTCAGCTACAATTCAACAGGATAGTTTTCATTGGTGCCACAATTCGCTTTCGTACTGCCCAACAATCGGTCGGTAACATTGGTTACTTTGGTAGGTTGCGCTGAACACGCCCCTTCACGGAACGCTTTGGTAACTAACCAATCCTACCGGTACGTAATAGGTGACTTCGCTGGACGTGCTCTTAGTAGTATTAGCTTACTGTAAAGTTAATTTTAATTCGTTTAAACTGCAACTGTAAAATGTAATAAAAATAACAGCCTTTAATTTTTTTATCGTCTGTATATTATTGTATAAGTTAGTGAATCGTAATTGAAAATCGCTTTATCTGCAGCTTCTCTCAAGTTCTTCGTTTTCTAGAGAAAGTTTGTTTAAAATGTTTCTTTCGGTACTAGTCGTGCTAACGCTCATCCAATTTCCTGGTGCTTACTTAGCAGCTGAAATAAAAAATATAAAGGCTTGTGAGAGTAAGTGTTAATATTTTGTCAATTTTCTGTTTAAATCTACGTTAAGCGTGCGGTTGACTTGACACACGTGATAAATCTTTTGAAAAGTTTTATTTCCTTTGTCAGATTCCCTATCTCTTCTTCATTATCTTATTGTTTGTAAACTGTTGTAGCTTTCTAAATATAAATTTTTAAATATATTTTATTGCTTTAGAATTTTGCTTTATTACTTTTTCTTTAAAGTATAAAAACAGCATATGACAATGGTGACATATGTCCCCCGCGCGGCTAAATGCGTAACAAGTATTCGTGCGCCTAATGCAGGGTTTTAAAGACAAGCTAGAATTTAAATTTTTGATTCTAAATTATTTCTGGCTTGAAGATCTTAAGGTTTGCCTCTAATGTAAGCTTTATAAAAACTTCAATTAAAACAAGGTCCTTTTTAACAGTAGTTAAAAAATATTTGATTTATCGGATGATATAAATCTCCTAGACTTTGTCAAAAGTAGGCAACAAATAAAATTTGTGCTAAATTTTTACTAGTTTAGTGAAAGCTTATATTTAAAGAAAATAAAGGTAACAGCTAAGTTTAATTCAGGGTGCGAATGCAGTTTACTCTCCTTGGCGCGATTTTCAAAAATTGCCAAATTGGCGCGTTTTTGCGTCTTGTCTTCCGCAGCTTCTTGCTCCAAGGCCCGCCACACACTACAGAGACATACGTCAAAAATCGTGCAACATGACGCATTCAAACCGGTTTTTACTTTGTTATTAGGATGAAATTGTCTCATGTCTGGTATCAATTGTCTCGTACGTTTTTTCGTTCAATGTTTCACTGGTGTGTGACGGCCCAAGAGACAAAGCACATAAAATACAAATCTAAAGACAAAAAAAAGAATTTTTACTTACCCGGAGCCGCTGTTTTGCTCCGGATTAAATTGCTCCGGATATTCCTGTTTTGCTCCGGATTGACTGGTCAATCATATACTTTTTCCCGCAAACTTTCAACAGCGTAAAGTATCCATTTGAATACTTTACTTCCTCATTCAAACAATCAACAACATTCTTTCTGAAATCAGTAACTTCTATAGTAGTTACTGAACGGTATCTAACTAAATATAAAAAGAGGAAAATACAAAAAATAAACTCACTCGTTGAATGCAAGACCCAACTCCAAAAAACAATGCTACCGTAAGCAATTTCTAAGCGGGAATAACAATATTCAAAAATTTAAAAGCTCTTTCAAGTTCTCCTCTTTCGTCCAATCAGAAAGCATTTAACAAAAAGGAGCGTCCAATCAGAAACGGCTTAGAATCGGTAGAATACGTAAACCGGAGCACTCCTTAAGGTTGCCATATTGAAGATCCGAGGGGAGAAAATGAAAATGCAGGGTTGCCATATCGAAACATTTATCGCTAAAAAAAAAGTCGCCTTGGCGAAGGAGAGTAAACTACATTTCACCCTTAATTCAGTTCCTAAAATGTTCCAGAGAAATAAAACATTTACCTATAGTTCTTCCTCTTTCTTAACTTTTGACAGAAATTGTAACATAACTGGTGTGAAACGGTCTGTGAGACCGCAAGATTGAAAGATAAATAAAAGGCATAATTATAACTCGTAGGATGCTTTTGTACAAAACATTTTGTAGAATACCATTATCATTAACTTTCGCCTTTTTAAAACTACTTTGTGTTAGTCTTAAAGCTACAAATGAAATAAAATTTAGGTAGCTTTTGTAGTTAAACTGATAATTACAATTTAAGCTATAAAAATTGATAAAAGCGGTGATCTGCAAGACTGGTAACATTTAAAGGTTAAGAACGAATTAGAGTATTTGATTGCTTCATTTGCCTTATTGTGAAGTTAATAATGAAGAATAAATGGAGATAATGTGAGGACCTTTTTTTAGTTTTTTAAACTATTCAGATTTTTTTGGGGAGGAGGGGAGATGTTAAGCAAATCATACCAGCAAGTTTCACCCTGCTTTAGCATGCCTTCTTTTAAATCGCTGATCCAATACTACATTATGATTTAAAGTTTGAGTAGATACGTTGAATGATTATCGTACGGGAATGTCAATCCTAAACTAAAAATCTTAAGGACATTGCGATTCTTGGTAACATAATAAAACATTCGTTCCGGGATTTTTTTTAAATTAATGTAAACTACGAAATCTGGTGCGAATGTACTTTACTCTCCCTCTTGGCGCGATTTTTAAAAATTGCCAAATTGGCGCGTTTTTGCATCTTGTCCATCTTGTCTCCCGGAGCGTCTTTCTCCAAGGACCGCCACACACTACAGAGACATACGTCAAAAATCGTGCAATATGACGCAATCAAACCGGTTTTTTCTCTCTTATCACTGTGAAATTGTCCATGTCATACGTTTTTTCTTTCAATGTTTGGCCTGCCACAGACCTGTCATACATTGAGCGAAAAAACATGACACACTGTTAAAAATTTGAAACTTTTGCTGCATCGTCACCGATTAAAAATTTCACAATAAATATATAAAACCATTGACTTTCTAATATACTAATAATAAATAATATACTAATAAATCTAATTTCGAATAATAAAACTTTATATGCACCACTTTCTAAAACAAACAAAATACAATAGCCATAAAAAAAATTCACTTACCTTTACTTATTTACGTTACGGAATCCTACAAAGAGGATACTTTATTTTATTTATAATTTATCGAAGAAAATACATCACGCGTTCCAAATTAAAAATCTATCCAACAAACTAAAAGAATTATTTCTGCTTCCAGATATCGTTTCATGCGGCAGACGATTCAGTAATTACAAAATTTGATGCAATGTTTTCATCTAATGTCCGGTATTCAGGCACATTTTGCGAATACAGAGATAACAAAACGAGATTGAACAATCAGAAAACGGCATTCAAAGTTTTTGCTTTTTTAAGTGAGCGAATTTTCTGATTGGTCAATTTCGTTTCGCTAACAGCACAAAATCTATCCAGATTTCTGCTATGAAAAATACTTTTGTTCCTTAAAAAACTCAGCGTAAAAAACTATTTAAGCACTGTAAAAATTAAAAGAAATGAATTTTAAAAAGACACTGCGTACATTCAAGCGAATTATTTTAAATTGGGGAATTTCTTATTTGTGTATTTTACAGATATTATTTATATCAATAAACAGTCACAAAAATAATTATGTACTTATCAGCGCCGTGCGAAAAGGGGGGGGGGGGGGCGAAGATGGCAGTTTTACAGGCGCAGAAAATTATACTACCAACGTCATTTTTAGCTTGTCACAAGAAAAAGTTCGGGGAGGGGGCGCCGAATTGAGACTTTGACCCAGTCACAGTTTCCTCTTCGTACGCTTCGTTCCATACTTAAAAATTCGGGAAAAACAACTACTTACTAGAGATAAAAATTACAGAAAAGGAATTTTAAAATTTTGCTGCGTAAATTTGCACAAAGTTATATAAATTTTACAACTTACATTCATGAATTTTACAAATATTTTATTTGTAAAATTTAGTAAGGATATTTATCAAATAATATAATTTCTATATCATATAATTTCTATAATTTTAAACTGAAACATTATGACTGCATTAAAACAACAACAAAAAAAAAATCAGTGGATCCACAAAACTCGCTGTGCAGGAATCAGTAAAATGCATGAAACTCGTCGACGCCGCAATAACTAACGTGTGTATGAGCGCTTCGCGCACATTAAAACTAAAAAAACATCAATGGATCCACGAAACTCGCTGTGCAGGAATCACTAAAATGTACGAAACTCGTCAACGCCGCAGTCACAAACATATGTATGAGCGCTTCGCGCCCATTAAAACTAAAAGAACATCAGTGCATCCACAAAACTCGCTGTGCAGGAATCACTAAAATGCACGAAACTCGTCAACTCCGCAGTCACAGACGTGTGTATGAGCGCTTCGCGCCCATTAAAACTAAAAAAAACATCAGTGGATCCACGAAACTCGCTGTGCAGGAATCACTAAAATGCACGAAACTCGTCAACACCGCAGTCACAGACGTGTGTATGAGCGCTTCGCGCCCATTAAAACTAAAAAAAAACATCAGTGGATCCACGAAACTCGCTGTGCAGGAATCACTAAAATGCACGAAACTCGTCAACACCGCAGTCACAGACGTGTGTATGAGCGCTTCGCGCCCATTAAAACTAAAAAAAACATCAGTGGATCCACGAAACTCGCTGTGTAGGAATCACTAAAATGCACGAAACTCGTCAACTCCGCAGTCACAGACGTGTGTATGAGCGCTTCGCGCCCATTAAAACTAAAAAAACATCAGTGGATCCACGAAACTCGCTGTGTAGGAATCACTAAAATGCACGAAACTCGTCAACACCGCAGTCACAGACGTGTGTATGAGCGCTTCGCGCCCATTAAAACTAAAAAAACATCAGTGGATCCACGAAACTCGCTGTGCAGGAATCACTAAAATGCACGAAACTCGTCAACACCGCAGTCACAGACGTGTGTATGAGCGCTTCGCGCCCATTAAAACTAAAAAAAACATCAGTGGATCCACGAAACTCGCTGTGTAGGAATCACTAAAATGCACGAAACTCGTCAACACCGCAGTTACAGACGTGTGTATGAGCGCTTCGCGCCCATTAAAACTAAAAAAAACATCAGTGGATCCACGAAACTCGCTGTGTAGGAATCACTAAAATGCACGAAACTCGTCAACACCGCAGTCACAGACGTGTGTATGAGCGCTTCGCGCCCATTAAAACTAAAAAAAACATCACTGGATCCACGAAACTCGCTGTGCAGGAATCACTAAAATGTACGAAACTCGTCAACTCCGCAGTCACAGACGTGTGTATGAGCGCTTCGCGCCCATTAAAACTAAAAAAAACATCAGTGGATCCACGAAACTCGCTGTGCAGGAATCACTAAAATGCACGAAACTCGTCAACACCGCAGTCACAGACGTGTGTATGAGCGCTTCGCGCCCATTAAAACTAAAAAAAAACATCAGTGGATCCACGAAACTCGCTGTGTAGGAATCACTAAAATGCACGAAACTCGTCAACACCGCAGTCACAGACGTGTGTATGAGCGCTTCGCGCCCATTAAAACTAAAAAAAAACATCAGTGGATCCACGAAACTCGCTGTGCAGGAATCCCTAAAATGCACGAAACTCGTCAACACCGCAGTCACAGACGTGTGTATGAGCGCTTCGCGCCCATTAAAACTAAAAAAACATCAGTGGATCCACGAAACTCGCTGTGCAGGAATCCCTAAAATGCACGAAACTCGTCAACACCGCAGTCACAGACGTATGTATGAGCGCTTCGCGCCCATTAAAACTAAAAAAAACATCAGTGGATCCACGAAACTCGCTGTGCAGGAATCACTAAAATGCACGAAACTCGTCAACACCGCAGTCACAGACGTGTGTATAAGAGCTTCGCGCCCATTAAATCTAAAAAACATCAGTGAATCCACGAAACTCGCTGTGCGGGAATCGCTAAAATGCACGAAACTCGTCAACGCCGCAATTAGTAACGCATGCATGAATGCTGCGCGTCCATTAAAAGAAAACAAAAAAATCGCTGGTTTCACGAAACTCGCTAAGTTAGAATTCCTAAAATGCACAAAACTTGTCAAAACTGCGTTAACTAACGACACTATATAACCGAAAAATTATTCTCTTGATGCTCAAAAGTCGCATTGAAGAAATTTCTAAAATGAGCAAATTTGCGGTTATTAATGCAGATATCCAACTATTAAAATCTTTGTAAATTTAAACGAAAATACGGGATAAAATTTTGAAATATATATATATTTTTTTATGTATTTATGGTACATATATATTGCGCGAATTTTTAAATAAAAAAGAAAGTTTTTCTGAAATAGGAATTCACTTTCAGTAAAATTAACACATCATCTCAATTTTTTAAATGAAATTGATAAATCATAACTTAAATCATTGAATATTTATTTCGAGAAATTTATTTCGTACCGCATACTTGTCTCCAAATGTATGTTATTATTTATTAAAATAAGAAATATCTTTAAAATAAAAAGAAAAAAAGGCCGGGAAAATATAGTCATACATGTATAATGCAATCTCCTTTTTTAATACAAACAATAATAGACTGATGTAACAATGAGATTTCATAAAAGCCAATCAAACAAAAGATAAGAAACCGTGCAATCCGGTTAAACCGATCAAAATTCCTGGTAACAAGAAAAAGCCATCAGAAATGTCCAATCAGAAACGGCTTAGAAATCAGTACATTACGTAAACCGAAGCACTCCTTAGGGTTGCCATATTGAAGATCCGAGTGGAGAAAATGAAAATGCACGGTTGCCATGTCGAAACATTTATCGCTAAAAAAAAAAAAAGTCGCCTTGGCGAGGGAGAGTAAAGTACATTTCACCCCGAAATCTAATTTTAAACGATTTTTTTAAGTAAAAAAAATGTTTTCACTTCTAATATTCTACTTGGTGATTATCACTTTTAATCTTTCAATTTTTGATAATTTATTATCTATAAAGTTAAAATCTAATATAATGGACTATGTGCAACTCGATTTATCTTTATCTGTGTTGGCTATTTCCCTTTTTAGCACTTTCCAACAATTTGAAAAGTGCTTATGCATTCGGTTTGTCTGGCCGTCTGTCCGCGCTCTAACTCCCGTAAATATACTCGGATTGCTATGAAATTTGTATACGTTATTGAGGTTTACCTAGCGCGAACCCTATTGAAAATGAAGTATCTACCATGATTAGATTATCTACAGAAAGAATCGAAAGTTTCCCATTCCATTACGGCCCATGGGGAAAAATCGTTAATATACTCGGATTGCCATGAAATTTTAGGACGTTATTGACGTTTACCCTAGCACAAGTCCTATCGAAAATGAAGTTTCTACCATGATTAGTTTATCTACAGGGCGAATCAAAAATTTCCTATTACATTGCGGCCTATGGGGGAAAAATAGTTTCAAAGAAATTTTAAAGATGTTATACCCTATCAAACCTATTAAAATATGCATTCTATAAAATATAAGGTGAACTTGTAACAATTATTCATTTACAGGGCCACACAAAAGAATTCCATTAGATAATGGTAAAAGGGGGAATTGTGTGCGACATATTTTAAATATATTAAGCTTTTTCATGTATAATAAAATTGATGTATGTCACTAAAGCTTAATATAAATTATACGCTACTGTCTTGCATAATATGAAGTACATAGCATTTACAAGGCCATACAAAAGATTTCAAATAGTATATTCTTTCCGAAGTACCGTATATGTGTCCGATGATGGCTGATGAAGGGATGAAATGCATTTTGATATTCGCGTTTATACTTCGCTAAATATATGCACATTATATGGTGTGTATAAATGTTATAGTTGATATACAGGGCTACCCAAAAGAGCTCACCAACGTTACTGAATATGAGCGTAAATTATTTAAACGTGGTTCTTAAATAAGCTATGCATTTTTACGCTGAGCTGCATTCAATTTACTGAGAAATGTTTGCAGAATATAGATAAAGGGATATACAGGGCCACGCAAAGAATTCGGTACATGGACGCCTATGAATGATGATTTATGAGAATGTGATTTCAGTTGTTTTAAGTGTTTTAGTTTACAATAAATTTTAGCCTAATGCTGACGTGTAATAAAGGTACAATGTAAACTACAGGGCTGAAAAAAAGTATTCAAGTATGTTTCCATCGAATAGTATGAATTGCTGAAAAAGAAATTTCAAGCTACTGGGTATTTTCTTGCTAAGCTAAATTTTCCCATTATATGAACTGACATATGAAATACAGGGCTGTTCTAATGTACTGGAATACATATTTGGGTATATACTATACACTATTATTTCCCTAAATAACAAAGTTTTGTTAAAGATTTCATTAAGTGTTGGAAAGTGCTTCATAATCTATGCTTAACGCATGATTTTTCTTACTTGTTATGTATTACTTTAATGTTCCCAGATAATTCTTATTCTTTTCTCGAAGAAAACTAGTATTCACTATTTCAATTGATTCTTTTAGCGTTACATCTGTCTATGGACTTCAAATTTTAATTTGAAGCTTTCCAAAAAAAACTGATTTGCGTTGGTTAACCCTTTCTTGTGCAGTGTTGCAGGGCCGGCAACACCTAATTTTAATTCCAAACTTGCAAACAGCACCAGTAATACTTTAATATAATTTTGCTTTTACAATGAAAGCTTAAATTAAGGAATTCGTAATATCTAGACAAGTCCTTTATAAATTCCGGTGTCAATCGACAATTTCTCATTTTACTAATAGAATTTGCTTGCGCCAGAAAGGGTTAAACCAGCGATAATATATCTAATTTTAGTTTTTGATTTACTGCACCCGTTAAAATGCTATCGGGGCAGCCTTCAAATTCTTACTTTCTAGTCCCCCCTTTTTTTATTAATTCTACAACGCTTTATTAGACTTTTCATCTAAATTTGAATTACCAATGTATTAAAATCTGCCGCCACTTGGCAAGATCGGTGTCTTGCCTAATATCTCAACATAAACTACCTATGAAAAATGTGAACTCCATCACTGTTTGCATACTCTTCATGATATAATTTTGATTTTTGTCAGCTAGGTCCTTCCCAAGAATGTCTTCTCAATTCCTCATTAAAAATCTCTTTTTAAGCTGAAGTTTAAACTATCGAGATTTATTAATGGTTCATTACTATTTTTTTAAATTTAATTTTTCGTTTTTAGAAATTTTTAATTTATCTGCGTTAAAAAAAATTTCTTAAATTTCGGATTTTATTAAAACTTGAACATTTTAAATTGGATTAAAAGAAGTTCTTTTTAATCTAAAATTTCATTGGTGCTACCATCTATGCAAGAATTTAATAAATTAACAATTTGGATTTATTAAAGGATAAGTTATTTTGAAAGATATTAAGCGAAAGCTTGTGTGCTATCTGCGATCACATTTGTCCACTTGTTTCTAGCATGTTTAAACTCTGAAATGTTAAAGGCTGTTTAATGCAGATTAAAATTTAAGCTGTAATATGTACTTCATAACACACAAATACTATGCAATATATTGCATATCATTTTGTTTCCTGTGGCTTTGTTTTTCGCATTAAACGAAAGTTTCACTGAGATAGCGAAAGATTAACTACACTAAATTTGGGGGGGGGGGGGGGCTGAAGTCCATTCATGAGCATTGTCTGTTTAGGCTTGATTGAATCTCTGCCTCAAAATTATCTATTTGGAATACTTTTCAGAACAATTCGAATTATAAAGCCTTCCCGATTCCAAAAGTGTATCGTACTAGTCATTAGATTGCGCGGCTATGAATACCCACGCTGTGGAAACATGGCCTTATTTCTATTTTTAGAAACTAAGAAATTTTAGCGTTCCAGGGAACTATCGGCTAAGAAACTTTTTTTTCGTGGAGAGGTGGCGCGATACCGGATTTAAACTTAATTTAGTCTTTGAAAATCTATACAAATCATCTTTTCAGTTTGAAGCTTGTTAATTGTACGTGCATTATCTATTTTTCAGGAGGGCCTACTCCATTGGCTGTAGCGGTCAACCCTTGTCGAAGTTCAAGTAAAAAAGATGTCAGCTGTCTTTACCATCAGGGAAGTAGAGTACTAGTAGAAGCGGCTTTTAAAGCACGTAAGTATTTAATTCCTGTAAATTGTCTGTGTAACACAAAGATTTGCACTTTTGACTCTAACCTGATTTTGAAAATGTATTGGGTCAATCCATTTCAAGTGGTCCAGCACTGGTCGCTCGACTATTTTTAAAAAATCTGAAATTTTTTGTACAACAACCCTAACATGATGGAAGTTCAAAATGACCGTTATTTTAATTATACTATTTTTTGTTTGTGCATGGCGGCCATCTTTGTTTCATCGTGTGCAGCGATTTTCTCAGATACTAGGATACACAAAATTGTAAATATCTCGTCTTCTATTTTCCCAATTGAAATGGGGTTTGCAGCATTTTGTTCAGAATAAAATAGGCTAAATATACAGTGTAAGAAAAGTTTTGAAAAATAAATTTTTATAGGTGAAATTTTAGCACAAAATTTACGATTTTTTCCAAAATCTAACCGTTTGCAAGAGGAAAATTTTTATGCAAGGGAAACTGTCAACCTTACACAATTTTTTCTACAAATAAGTCAAAAGTGCGTGTACTCATACACGAAGTCCCAAATCTGGGAGTTAATTTCTCTTTGTGAAAAAAATTCCGCAATTCGTCAAAAATTTCAGAAATCGCACTTTTTAGGCTTTGATATCTCTGGTGGGGCACGAGATAAAAATCTGAAATTTTGGCCTATGATAGTATCGTGCAGTAGCGTTATGTACAAAAAATTTCAAGAAGGAGATTTGACTATAAGCTGAGATGACATGGAAAATATGTGAAAACAATACTACCAAACTATTGTAAACCTACTATGTAATTGTTCAACAAGATTGTCGACCTCGCACAATTTTTTCTACAAATAGGTCAAAAGTGCGTGTACTCATACACCAAGTCCCAGATCTGGGAAATGATTTCTCTTTGCGAAAAAAAATTCCGAAATTCGTCGAAAATTTCAAAAATCGCATTTTTTAGGCTTTGATATCTCTGTTGGAGCACGAGATAAAAATCTGAAATTCTGGCCTTTGATAGTATTGTGTAGTAGTGTTATGTACAAAAAATTTCAAGAAGATTTGACTACAAGCTGAGATATGACATGGACAATATGTGAAAACAATACTGCCAAACTATTGTAACATACTATGTAATTGTTCATATCTCCCAAATTTTAAATTAATTATTTATGGTACAAAGTTAAATATTAATTACAAATATATTTTTCAAATGCTTCTGTGTGGTTTAAACAATTCAGAATGCATGCTAAGCCAATACACTATTTGTCCAGATGAACAAATCTACTAGAAATGCTATTGCAACAATTTTACTCGGAACACATTTCAGGAAAAGTAAATTACAGACAATGAATTGCAACTGATAGAGTTGACATGGCTTCAATTATTAAACCTAGAGAATTTCATTCAAGTTAACAAGGGATGACAAGACTTGGGGGGCTTCAAATAAAATTTTTAGAAAGAACAGGCTGATGGACTGATAACAGCAACTTGTCGAACTCATAACATCTCTCGCAGATATTGTTAAGCTCTTTGTTGAGCATATATAGTATTTTGTAAATTAAATGCTTATTATTTAATTGTTTTCAACAAACGATATTTTCTGTATAAATATTGTAATAAAAGAGACTAATCTCATTTCTCCTAATGTACTCGTAATAGCATTTCTTAACATTTTTTTTAATCACGGTATCTCAGCTTGTAGTCAAATCTCCTTCTTGAAATTTTTTGTACATAACACTACTACATAATACTATCAAAGGCCATAATTTCAGATTTTTATCTCTTGCTCCACCAGAGATATCAAAGCCCAATAGTACGATTTTTGAAATTTTCGACGAATTTCGGAATTTTTTTCGGAAAGAGAAATCATTTCCCAGATATGTTACTTGGTGTATGAGTACACACACTTCTGACCTATTTGTAGAAAAAATTGTGCAAGGTTGACAGTCTTGTTGAACAATTACATAGTAGGTTTACAATAGCTTGACAGTATTGTTTTCACATATTTTCCATGTCATATCTCAGCTTGTAGTCAAATCTCCTTCTTGAAATTTTTTGTACATATCGCTACTACACAATACTATCACAGGCCAAAATTTCAGTTTTTTATCTCGTGCCCCACCAGAGATATCAAAGCCTAAAAAGTGCGATTTTTGAAATTTTTGACGAATTTCGGAATTTTTTTCGCAAAGAGAAATTAACTCCCAGATCTGGGACTTGGTGTATGAGTACATGTGCTTTTGACCTATTTGTAGAAAAAATTGTGTAAGGTTGACAATTGCTCTTACATGAAAATTTTCCTCTTGCAAACGGATAGATTTTGGAAAAAATCGTACATTTTGTGCTAAAATTTCACCTGTAAAAATTTATTTTTCAAAAATTTTCTATCACTGTATATTTAGCCTATTTTATTCTGAACAAAATGCTGCAAACCCCATTTCAATTGGGAAAATAGAAGCCGAAATATTTACAATTTTGTGTATCCTAGTATCTGAGAAAATCGCTGCACACGATGAAACAAAGATGGCCGCCATGCACAAACAAAAAATAGTAAAATTAAAAGACCGGTCATTTTGAACTTCCATCATGTTAGAGTTATTGTACAAAAAATTTCAGATTTTTTAAAAATGGTCGAGCGACCCAAAAAATATTTTCTGGACCACTTGAAATGGATTGACCCATTGCTTTGATAAGTTCTTCAGTATACACTTTGTCCAAACTTTAATGATTAAAGATGTGGCAAATTATGTTGTGGACAAATTAACTTTTAAGACTCTGCTTTGAAGCTTTTCTGATACAACTAAACAAATGTATATTTAAGGTACACATATCGTCACCTGAGAATAAGGTTCTATCTTTGTTTTTGAAAAAAATTGACTTACTGATAGAGATATGTGAAGACATCTCTGGATTAAAATGTCATGATTGTAAGGACATATGGAAATTATATGGGTCATTCCATGTCAAATCACCCAGATTTTTCCAAAAATGACACCCATCACCAATTTTGGTAAAATTTAGTGGATTTGTGGAATTTCTAATGCTGATTCCAAAAATATCAATTATATTGAAATTGATCAAACGGTTTGTGATTTATGAGCTTTTAAGTAGCTCCCAAGATGGCCGATTTGCCGCCATTTTGAATAGCACATGTGACAACAAAAGTCCATAACTTCTTTCAGGTTTAAGCTAGAGCTTTCAAATTTTTTTTGTTTTGTTTTGTTCAGAATAAAGCAAGCTTTCATTTAAAGATTTTTGTGAACCTCATTTTATAAAAATGCTATCAGAAAATGACTTGTCGTTTTTTAAAGTAAAAAAAGGTGCAACTTCAGTGGCTAATTTCCCCCAATGTACACCCTTCAATTTTCACCTAATTTCATAAATAAGCAACTCAAAGTGTGTTTTGATGACTGATAAAAAAATTTTAATGGGCTGTTCACAGGTTTTTATTTAAAAAAATAAATTCAATTTTACTGACTTTCCACAATAACAGAAAACGCAAGATGATGTTGATATTTCTTTTATTACCAGAAATATCATACATATTTACATCTAAAAGTTTGATAAGGTTTTGTTACACAAATATATTTAATGTGGCTAAAAAAAGAATCCCACAAATTAATAGGAATGCCAATAATGGATTCTTGCAAGACATAGAAGTACTTTCCTGACAAATTGAAATTGATTAGTTTCAATAAATTATAAGTAAAAATTAAATGATAGAAAAAAGTCTACAAATAGGTACATTATATAACAATCATACTTGCATATAATACAAAATGTGATAAAATTAAAACTTTTTAAAAATACAGTAAGGAAAAGTTACACTAGTCTGCATGATATTGGATGATTTAAGAACCAATGCAACCCCTTAATGCATTTTTTTATGCAAATTACACAACTGTTCTTAGTTTTCTTCTATCGCATTTGTTTGTTTGCAATCAACCAGTGTTGATTTCGAAGATTCATTGCCGGGAGCAAGCATCATGTAATAGTCACAGATAATGTAAATGTATACTTGTGGATACTTGCGAACTTACCTAACGACTTTTAGAATACAATCTGACTGTATTCAGCATGAGTTATACAAATGATTTATCTGCAGTGACTTCAAATTTATATTAATATTATTGGCACAAAAAGCTGGGTACACAAAAATGCCTTGCTTTCTATGTGAACAGAACAATCCAGCAAAGCAAAATCATTGGACTTTCTGATTCATTTTTAGATCCATTTTTGCTTACAAAAGCATTCAATTGGCAGGTTCTATATATAACGCATAATAGTTTTAAAATGCTGTCAAAGTGAGCATTTTGAATTTAATTTTCCAAAGCGATAGTATTGGAAACAGAAAAAATGGTCATACTGAGAAAATAATTGTTGTAAATAAAGATCTAATTCATTGAACCAAAAATAAAAACGCAGGTTGCAAGGCTTCCACAGGCGACTATTTTTTCACTTTAACTGGCACCACTTTCTTAAAACTGAAATCCCTAATAGATGCTTTGATAACATTTGCAAGAAAAATATACTTCAAACTTAGAAAAATACTGGTGTGCAAAGAATATAAAAATTGTTGTATGTAGCAGCCCTGAGGTCGCTTATAAATCTCTCTTCAAAAAGTCACATCAACAAGTATGTTTTTACTTTTAAAGTGTCAGAAAATTTTGTTGTTGAGAGTACAAAATATTTTTATATACACTGTCTTAACATTCTGATAAAACCAGTTCTTAGAGAAAATTAAATTTTAAAAACATCCAAATAAAATTGTTAAGCTAGGTTTATATCTAAATTTGATTTAGTTTTTGTTAATGAAACAAGTACAGTAGACTCCCTCAAATCTGAAACCCTAAAATTCACAACTCTCAAAAATCCACACATAAATTATGGATGTAAATAAAAAAAATTCAGTTCAGATGTAGGGACAAAATTTGACTTTTATAATTTTATATAAATTCTATTTTAATTTGTAATTTTTGTTAATAGTACTGAATTCATGTTTTTATATTTTTTTACTTGAAGGAAGAATAAATTTTATTCTGAAAAAAAAAAAAGATTTTTCTGATATCATTGGTAATCAATCTTATCAAATATTTTTATGTATTAATCAAGCTTTTTTGGTTATTAAATCTAAATCTGGCTAGACCTGAAATGAAACTTCCTTTGTTTATTTTGTTGTGAATTAGTAATGTATCTTTATGATGCAAGGATACATTGAATAATTTAAGAAAAATATATTTCATGTTTATAATGAATATTTAATATTATGGATTATTAACTTGACCTTTTTTTGCTTTTAATATTTTAATCACTTTGATAATTATCTAAATTTTTATTTTTATTACTTATTTTAATATTTTATATTGTAAAGCATTCACTTTAGTTTTGATTGCATTCAAATTCTTGTATAAAAAATGTAAAAGTAATGACCAGAAATCGACAAAATCCTAAAATCCGCATAACTTCTGGTTCCAAGCTGTGCGGATTTGAGCGTGTCTACTGTATTTAACTTTAAAATTTACATCTGCCTGTTGGCAGGGGTTTTTTAAAATACTAATTATCTTTACTTTAAATTATTATTGATGTAGATATAGTTTTAATAGCATGTTTATTGTGTATGTGATATGCTATTTTGTATTTTAAAGTACCATAATTTTTATTTAAGAATTGCAATTTTATCACATTTTGTATTATATACAAGTATGATTTTGTTACATGATGTACCTATTTGTAGAATTTTCTACCATTTAATTTTTACTTATAATTTATTGAAACTCTGCAATCGATTTCAATTTGTCGGGAAAGTACGCTTGCAAGAATCCATTATTGACATTCCTATTAATTCCTTTAGGATTCCCCTTTTTTTAGAAACTATATATATACATTAAACCTTATCAAACTTTTAGATGTAAATATGTATGATATTTCTGGTAATAAAAGAAATATCAGTATTATCTTGTGTTTTTCTGTTATTGTGGAAAGTCGGTAAAATTGAATTTATTTTTTTTTAAATAAAAACCTGTGAACCGCCCACTAATTTTTTTTTTTTTTTTTAATCAGTCAATAAAATACACTTTGAGTTGCCTATTTATGCAATTAGGTGAAAATTGAAGGGGGTACATTGGGGGAAATCAGCCATTGAAGTTGCACCTTTTACTTAAAAAAAAAATAAAGTCATTTTGACAGCATTTTTATAGAATGAGGTTCACAAAAACTTGTTTAAATGAAAGTTTACTTTATTCTGAACACAACAAAAATTTTGAAAGCTCTAGCTTAAATCTGAAGTTATGGACTTCTTTGTCACATGTGCTATTCAAAATGGCGGCAAATCGGCCATCTTGGTAGCTATTTAAAAGCTCATAACTAACAAACCGTTTGATCAATTTCAATATAATTGATATTTTTGGAATCAGCATTTTAAACTCTACAAATTCACTGAATTTTATAAAAAATGGTGATGGTGGGTGCCATGGTCTGGGTGATCTGACATGGAATGGCCCATATATAACATTTTGATGTAAAAAATGCCTTCATAGATACAAATAGAATCTATCTATATCGATAAGTCTATTTTCAAAAACAGTTTTCTCAGGTGATATGCGCTTGCTTAAAGTAGCATAACTGAACTTAATTTTTCAGCAAATGCTAAAGTTTCCGGGCTGTGGATGGGTCAATGGCAATCTTTGCAAACTACTGCTATCTGGAGGATAGATTTTCGAAGCACTATCTGGTGACTGGTAGGCATAAAAACATTGCCAGTCACAACTCGAACAGAATTGACATTTAAAGCAAGGGCGAGATATATAAAGAGCTTACTTGTCACTCAAAGACACGGGTGATAATTTTAAGTCAGTTAGGGGGAGGCGTTATTTTCAAATCTCCCAAATTTATAATAGTTTTGAACGGGTTTTAGGTTCGTTCGCAATTATATAAATACGTAGCACCTATAGTTGTCGTTCAGTCTGTCCGTCCTCCATATAAAAACGCCAAAACTACCCAGCCGAATAATTTGAAATTTTAAAATATAAAATTACATAATTTTGTCGAGTCATTAAATTTTTTTTTTTATGAAAACCGGATGCATAAATTACAGGAATAATCAAATATTCGGTTGCATTACTATCAATGGGGAGAAGTTCAACTGCATTTTAATTTTGTTACTCATTCGAACATAATAAAAATACTATGCATCTAAAGTATATGTAATATACATTTTGCACAATCTGTGATGCAAAGAACATTTGTTATTGATTTAAAAGGCCACATAAGTATTCCATTGCATAATGGTATAGGGAGAACATTGTTTGGTGTACGTTTTAATTGTAATTAACTATTTAACGCTTTGAGATTGATATACGTTGCTGAGGAAAATAAGTGTTTTCCTGTATAAAATAAAAGTTTTTACAGGGACACACAAATTTTAGCTATTATACTTTATTCGAAATATTGTGTACTATTGCATAAAGATCTGAATAACTTAGGTGCGTGCGTGATTATATAAGAAAGCACCTATATTCGTCATTCAGTCCGTCTGCCCACATATAACAAAGCAAAAACTACCTAACCAAATCGCACGATATTTAAAATATATAATTTTAGCGTATTTTGTAGTCATTTTTAAATTTTATGAAAATCGGATATATAATTAGAGGGACAATCAAGTGTTCTATTACATTACGATCAATAGGAAAAATAGTTTAGAGTACATTTTATTAACTCTCGAATATAATAAAATTGACGTGAACCTACGAAGTATACTAAAATATGCATTCTGTACAATCTGCGATGCAAAGAATATTATTGAATTACAGGGCCACACAAAAGTATTCCACTACATAATGCTATGTGGGGAAACATATTTTGGGGCGTGTTTTAATTGTATCTTAAAGTATCACATTTTATGAATATGTTGCTTGTAATAAAAATTACTAAAGGCGTAAAAAAAGTTTAGTGAAAATTGGAAAGTGGTTTTTTGTCCAGACTAAAATTTAAATTATGAATTCTATATTTAAAAAAATGATCTTTTAACAATTCAATCGGTTCAATATTAGATTGTTTCCTTTTTCGGGATCGTCTCGCATTTCGTAATCGATGGGCTCAATAATCGGCCCTATTTTTTTTATTCTAAAAGATATTTCTTTGAATTATTTTCTTCCATATCTATTTTCAGTCTACCCATTTTGTATATTTTTTTACTTTCTTCTTTATCAACATTTTGAATTCTAAATTCAAATTCTTCTGAATGTTTTTACTACTTTTTCTTTTAAAGTGTGGATATCTATTGCCAAAGCAAAATGTTTGAATTGTTTTCCATTGAGTTAATAAAAATCTATAAATATTTTTATGATCAAAACATGGCCTTGCATAAGTCATATTGAATACTCCATGGAATTAACATTCCTGGACCAATCGTAAAAAAATGCGTACACAAAGGTCTATCCTCAACCGAAAACCACTTTCCAAATGGCTAGCAAGATGCTTTTTAGAGATGTTCCTCAATATCAAGAGAGTGAACAGTACTTTGTTCCTATCGAGGACAACTAATTTATGTAATCGAAATAAAATTGAAAAAGAATTTAACTAGTTGAAATAGATCATAGTAGCGTAAAAAAACTATTTCTGGACTTATGACCAAAAAATTAAATTTTATTTTTCAAATACTACACGTGATTGGTGAAAACCGATGCAGACTTAAAATGGGCGCAACACTGGTTTAGAAACATTAGCGTACTCGTCTAACAGAAATATTTGAACGTCGCACTAAAACATGAAATATGCAAATTAGGTACATATGACGGTCACATGTCTCTAATCTCTAACATTTCTCGGAACGTAACATAAAACAGTTGGATATTGATTTGTACCTTAAATTTGCATATAATTATATAAATTTACGTGAACTGAAATGTGCAAATATCTAACAAGACCTGCTAGAGTAAATTGAACTAAATTCGTAATCGGCACATAAAACAATTTCTGCTTTGGGACACGGTAAAAGTTCAAATTGATTGACCAGTGCACTTTTAATCCGATTCAAAACGGGAATCTTTGCCTCTTTTTAAGTAATCGGCGTAATGTCAGTTTTTCGCGGTCTTTATTAATCGTTGCTTGCTCTTAGCTTTGAATCGTAATGTTTTGAATCTTATTTTGCAGCATTTTCGTCTGGCAAATTGGAAATGGTAGCAACGGCTCAATTCAAGGGCCACGAAATCCAGCTGCCAGAATCTGGGAACAACGCTTGCTCTTACATCACTCCTGGATGCCCCTTGAAAAGGGGTGAATTGTATATGTTTACGTACCGGTTTGACATCGCAAAGTACTATCCGACGGTAAGTCTTAAAGTTTGGACAAATTGAATAACAATTCTTTTTTTTTTTTGGGGGGGGGGGGGGGCAAGTTGTATATTTAGCGTACTTAAGCTATAAGTGTCCTACTTGAATAAAGCCACGAAAAGCTTTCACATATCGTTCACTCAAGTAAAGGGACCTCGCAAAAATAATTTTGCGTTTTTCCCCCCCCCCCCTCATCTAATAGGTCTCGTGTGCGTCTTGCTACGTTTTCTTGCAAACTAGTTATACGAAAAATAATTTAATACTGGCCCTTTGTGACCACATACGAGGGGTGGATTGTGCCAGAAGATGAAATTACTCAACCTTTATCCTACGTCTTTATTTTTAAGGGGAGGGGAGGGTATGCATGTTTTTACACCAGCATGCAGAGCCAAATGCTAGGACTTCGTGTTACAGTAAAATCATGCTAAGTTCCTTTTGTTCTCCTTCAGGAATTTACCTAACACGTTTTCATAAATACATACAATATCGCAAATTTATGTGGGTGTGCTTGACTTAAAAGTGATAAAGGCTGTTAAATATTTGATTACTCGTCGCTGTCTTGGCATCTGAATTAATAATTAACCCTTAGTTGGAGGGGCTTGCGTAGCGTGTAATTTCAGTGTCAGCGTATGGAGTACGCAAGCTCGTTTTTCAATCCTCTGCTTAGTTTCTAGATAAATATTCTAGTCTATAATATTAATCTGATCAGGAACCATATTAAAAATAAAGGAATTGAATAAAGAACAGAAAGACGAAGAGAAATACTTAGATTGTGGATGTTCTGGAATACCTCCATCAATTGGAGTCCGTTTCATGATCAAAGTTCAATGAACTTGATTCATCCCTATCGTATGCACTGCTAAAGACTCATCTGAATGTTCTTGTAAATTTCTCGAATCTTCAGGAGTCGCAGAAATTTTTGTTGACATACTTGGAGGGGCAGCGTACAGAGTTCACCAACGTGCGAAGCATTCACAAGAACAGATTTAAAGGGGAAAGAAGTTCCGAATAAACCGATTAGCTAGACTCATTGAACACTGATATTTCTAAGAGGGTAGAGGAAGGGTGAAGGCTTATTGGCTAGTCTGTTAACTACAGCTAGAAGGAACAGATTGGCATATTCCGTATAACAGCCCCTCAAACTGAAGATTATACTAATTTCTTATCTAAAGTTTGGCAAAAGTTAATATATTTAAAGTAGTTTAAAATTTACATAATTAACAATCGGATGGTGTTGGCGGTCTAGGACCACAAATTTCTTTCGTTGTTAACCTGTAATTTTCAGTAACTCTGAGACTGGTTGGTAAGTGGAATCTCATACTTCATTATTGAAGCTTTTTACAAAACGCTTGACAGTTTAATATTGAATTTGTCAATTTATTTTATTTAAGGCTATATAAATAATCTTTATCATTAAATTCTATAATGCTTTAAATATTTTTGATTTAAAAATCAGGTGGATGTTCCATTTACACCTACGGGAATTTTTTTGAAAGCCTAGAGGCATATTTTACTTATGAAACAGTGTTTTAAGAAATAAGGTTGATAAAGATAATTTTGGCACGTTATCAAACCCTATAGTATGTTGAAAAATTAAACGGTAAATAAGTCTCTTAAAGTTGGTTGAGGGCGAATCCTTTTTCTCGGTAATAATTCACATCTGCATCCGGCCCGTAAAGTGTTACTATTTCAATATTAACTAAATTCATCAGTCAATTTGTATAGTGTAATTTTAAAATTTGAGCTACATAGTAATTTCTTTTTTGTGAAAGTTTCACGAGTGCATAGTCGCCAGCTTTGGCAACGATTAATTCCTTCTAACTCTTCGTAACTGTGGCAAATGAACTAACTTGCATTAAACCTCAATGCAGAAATTTAAATTTACTTAGTAGGGTAAGGGCGCCCTATGCTCACTTGCCCCATAGCGAGGGATTCCACTTGCCCCTGGTAGGCCAAAATTACTAGGTAAGTGGAACACCCTTAAATACTAGAGTTTTTGTAAATATTAAAATTGCACTTTTTAGGCTATTTAACAGTAGTTGAACATTAAAATAATGAAAACTAACCTGGAAACAATTTTTTTTTTTTTTTTGGGGGGGGGGGGGGTGTGAAGGGAGAATTCTTTAAACAATCTATGGACGTTTATTTCACATAGCTCTAAAATAACAAATGAGGAACTCTCATGCAAAACTTATCAGTGACTAAATGTGGCACCCTCAATGCAAATGAGTGAAATAACCTGCACGCATTTTAGTTTCATGGGGATGACCCATTTACCCCAGTGACCCACTTGCCCAGTGAAATTTTGTTTCGTTTGGAGTTTTAATACCGTCTAGACTTTAAACTAGGTGCATTTTAAACATAACCCCGTACATATAGTTCAGTAAAAAAAAAAAAGTTATCCTACGAGTGAGTCTAATCTGTTCATTTTTCGATCAAGCGGTTTCTGAGACCTCTATAGATTTTTGTCTCTCGTTAAGTATTAAGTGCCAGACGCAATATCAGGTATAGTGTCGAGGGAGGTCATAAAAATAGACTATCCTTTTTTCAAAGTTCTTCATTAAGGATATTATTTGAGGGAGGGGGATGATCCTAAAAAAAAGATTCTGGATAAAGTTTAAAACATGGTATAAATTTCAGAAATTTTCACTTATTTGGTTTGTATGCGGTTTTTAGATTTCTAGTCTTCATATTAAATCATTAATGTAGGCTCTTTGGCCAGTCGCACGATCGAAATTACTTTTCTGATCCAGCTCTACACAGGATTATACGCTTATCAGAATCGCGAGGCTTTTTTAATAGCTTCGTTCGATTGAGATGTGATGAGAATTTGCTAGATTAAAATTTAACGTTAAATATTTCCCATCTTTGCTACAAAAGTGATTAACTCAAACTTCGTTTATCAGGAAATGTGGAAAAACTGACTGTGGTAGGCTCAATGGACATGTTATAAATACAACTGGTTACTGGATTTTAAGTGCACTACCTCCTAATTTAGGAGATTGGTAGAGGAGTGAAAAACTCAAGTCTAATTTGAGTTGCCACTTTGAGCACAGGTGCGATTTATCAATCCCATAATTCTCTATTTTTGAAATAACATCAAGCCGACATACATGGTGGTTGTCGCAGCCATAACTATTCTTAACCTTTCGCGACATACTTCCCTTTAAAGTTGAAATTTAGACAAGTTGTAGGCAGGCCATTTAAGCTTACAAATACAGGTAAAATTTTGTAAGGATTGCACGTACGCTTTGGTTCTGCTGGTGGTCCATGAGCGGGAACACAGCGCCATTAGAAGTCTGGAAAATCGCGGCCAAGCGAGCATTTTAGTGAAGCTCTGAAAATAAGGTTTTATAAATAACTCGTCACAAAACTGAAAATATGGTTTGGCTAACTGCCAAACCATTCGCCATCTATTGGGTAGAAAACCTATTCGCTCAACATTTTGAGAAGGGAAGTTGGGTGTTCCATATAATGGAACACCGAGCAACAAAGGATTAATTAGGACTAATATTCCTGATCGAAATGATAGCTTAACTTGACTAGAGCAGTTTATAGAATAGTCTAAACTAGTTCAACCTTCATTTGTAACTTGGTAGACAAAGGGTTACTGTTTCTTAAATATGGCAAATTTACTCACTTTTCAAATGCGCAACTCAATCGCGTAGATTTTGCAAGTAAATGTTTGACAAGCTACATAGTGGAGTTTGTCGGTTAAAACTAAATATATTTTTTCTGTCTAAACGTTAAGCTGAACTGTTGTTACGTATCTCGTACATTGTCCCAGGGGAAAAAAATTATTGACCATTGGGCTAAAATTTCTTTTTAAAGGTTTGGGGGCAGTCTTCATATAGGAATTGCAATAAACTAAAATATTCAATATACGCTTTTGTTTAAACATTTAGATATTTAAGTAAATTATGGCTTGGAATACAAATGGTCATTGGGTGAAGTTCATGACAATTCAAAAGTTTTGAACAGCCATTGTTACTTATTAACTACAATGTGGGTAGTTTCAGCACAATTAAAGTTATTTGGCACAGCAAACTAGTTTTGGATTCGCATTAAAGCTTCCAAATATTTCAATTTTATAGGTCATTCTTAATTTTTAAAATAAACAATTTTAAAATCTAAACTGTAACGTTTTTGAATTTAAATTTTAAAGGATTATAGAATTTAAATTCTATAATCCTTTTAAATGGTGAATTCAAAGTTGCAGCTCATTCCTAAGTATCTTTTGCAATTAAACAGCCAGTATTGCAGCTTGTTTTAACTATTTATAATTGACATAGCTCAAAATTTTAATATTCCGTAAATCCTGAACACGCACCGAATGACTTCCCGCTTGAGTGGCCGATAAACCCAAACATCAATTGTTTTTAAGTTTCGGGATAACATTCCTATAACGATGAGAGAGGGGGAAAGGGTGAAATTTATTGACGCACTTTTGACAATTCTTTGCCATTGCTGCTTCATTTGTGGGACAACTTCGCTAGGATTGAAATAAGATTCCTTTTGACTATCGGATTCATCGGTAGTCTTTCAAAATTATGGGTGGATCTTTTAACCCCTTGAAAAGCGGTGGAATAAAATATAACCACTTAATTTTAATTGCGAAATGTCACATTGACACCAGAATTTTAAAATGAAAATTTAAATTTCAAATGCGAAAAGAATGTTTTGAAATTTGTTTTTTAAATTCTAGTGTCATTCAATCATTTCAGTATTTTATGAATAGAAGTCCTTTGCCCCTCAGTGTTAAACAGTGCCAGACTAATTTTGAAACTTTGGCCCATTCTTAGTTTAGTGCGAGCTAAAATGCCAGATTCTTGATTTGGAACCCTATTTTTAAGTTGGGTCCCGGAGTAGTTCCTTGTAAGAATTATATCTCAAATTTATTCAAACTGGTATTTCTAAATTTTGAAATTGGCGAAGTTTGAATTGTATCTGAACTCTAAGTTCACATAATCATGGTTGGGAAGGGAACAAAAGCTAGGATGCAAACCATTGTTATTACTTGTCCCCACATCTCTTGCCAGGTATGGTGTATAAGCTAATCTGGAATTTTTATTTCAGGGTGTCATGCCAGTGAGAATCATGATTAAGGAAAGGTTTTCAAATAAAGTTACAGCTTGTGCAAGTATGAAGATTGAGATTGTGGAGAAGTAATGCTTCACAAGTCTTGCAAAAATATGAATGTACTATATATGAAACCTGAGCTGAAATGTTAATTTTTAAAGTTTAACTTTTTTATTGAACAATTTTAAGAATTCACTTTGTATGAATAAATTTTTGAGAAGCTATTTTTTCATTTATTTTTCACTTTCAAATATCTCTATAGATTGGTATTCTTTTGAAAGGTAAAATGATTTTATTCTTAAGGTGGTTCTCACTTTCTCTGATCAAGGCGAAATTTCGAAACATTGACTTTTTAAACGCAAAGGCGTAAAACTAGAGCCTGACTATTGAAGTCGTCCGGTATAGAATAGCTTTCAGTTTTTGATGCATTATAAAGAGCCAACAGCACAAACTTAAGGTATCGAGCACAGGTGAAAAAAACTTATGGGTGAGTAGAAGTAGGGGAATCTATAATAGTCCATGACTTCCGGAAATTAAGTGGTGCATAAGTCAAATTAATACCACTAGCGAGTGCAGCATAGGTTTATCATTACTTGTCTTGCAAACATGGTAAACGCAATGATAAACGCCGAAGACTGCTAGTAATCCATAAAGAAATGGACCCTATTCTTTAGGTTTGAGGCTATAAAAATCGCAATTCATCAATTGTGAAGTAGGATTTTTATTTTCCGAAAGTGGTGCCAGTTGAATTAACGCATTAATTGCAAAAGTTTTTCGGACTATCTTTCGGTAAGAAAAACAAATTCCTTGTGTTGAAAGGAAATATTCAGACACACCCTCCCTATTCTTCTGACAATTGCTCTATCCAATTACCATTTGCTTTTTCTCGAAAATTCGCTTCAGCCCCCCCCCCCCTCAAAAAAATAAAAATCGCCTCGGTAAGTAGTTTAAAACCAAATCAATTTTTGAAAAGGCATAAGACTCCTGGAAATGTAGAAGCTTCGCAGAACGGAATAGCTTAAAAATTTGTTTTAGAACTACATATTGTTTCATCACGAAATTTTAAGACTGTAAAACAATTATAACCGATAAAATTTCAGAGTTCGGACCATAACTTTTTTAAAGCTATGAAACGACCCTAAGTGAAAATCTAGAAAATGTCTTACGAGTGCATTTACCAGTAAATATTTTTTCTTCCGAATTTCTCATTTATAAATATAAATTCAGACATTCGTTCTATTCATTTTATTACAGGTATAAAATTAAAAGTTTATTGTAAAATTAACGAACGTTTCTATTTTTTTTTAATCTATAAATAGAACTAATGTTATAATGCATTTAATCTCCAGTAAACCAATATTAAATGTATGGATTCAATAGGCTAGAAAAAAACATTTCTAGGAAAAGTTCCACGTGCAACTGAACTTGTTTTATAAAACTAGCATTTTATCTTAACTTTTCCATTATCAACCGACGTTATTTTGAAATATTTTCTAATATTGCACGCCATGTATTATAGCAAGTTTTCTTGGTATATTTTTATTGGGAGCGTCAAAAGTATGCATTCAGCTTTTCCCGAACCATTATAATCAATAGCATTACACTTCTAACGAATTTGAGGGGGGAAAAAAGTAATAAGAATTAAAATACTCTGTACTCCGTCCTGTATCACGGAACATTTAAATTCTCATACCAACATTAAAACATACAGGGTGAGTCATAATTATCAAAAGAATAGGCTATCTTAAATATTGCGCCTAGGCACATAACTTCCAATTGCAAAGTTTTATTAACCCTTTGAGCTCTGATGGTAGAATTTTCTACCCCATAATTTTAATTCCGAAATGTCACAACGGTACCAGAAAATTCAACCAAATTTACTTGAAAAAGGTTTAATGCATTTTTGTGTGTATCGTTAACGGATTTTTTTCTTTGCAAAATACTGGTGCCAATGTCACATTTGGAATTTTGAAGAAATTTGCCTACCAGAGCTCAAAGGGTTAAAAAGGTGCAAAATTTGATAAGTTGCAACTCCGGGCGGGTGGGGGTCTATTTGAAAAGTTACGAAAATTAAATTTTATACGGGCTCTCGTAGGATAAAATTCAAATTTAAGAAAACTTCCTTTGTCGGGTTTTTTTTATGAATCTTACATCGGCAAATTTCGCAGAGTTATAGCAGTTTAAATAATTCATCAGGTTTTAAGGTATTAAACACAAATTAAAATGAGCGCAATTAAAGAAACAATGTTACTTTACCACTTCTTGGAAACCCGTAAAAAAATTGAGTTAGAACTTATATGTGGCTAATCATCGCAAAAAAGAAAAAAAATTATATAACTTGCAAACAAAATCGCATCCTAAAATTCTTCATAAAGTTTATAAAAATTTCAAATGATAGTATTTTTTAAATGGATACATTAAAATCGTTATAACTGGAAATATTGCTCAACAGATTTCAATATTTTTGACATTTAAAGAGGAAAATCTTAGTTTTGTTTCAGGTTTTTTTTTTTTTTTCAATATTTTAAAACTATTTTATTTAAAGACTTGCTTTTTAAAATCGCATTTTCAAAAATATTTTTGAATTTGTCAAAACAAAATCAATGTAAAATAATAAAGAGAAATAGTGGAGAAAACTCGTTATGCAGAGAAACGCTTTTAAAGATTTAAGGGTGTTCTTAACTACTCCGCTCAACAAGCGCGAAACGTTTTGACACATTTGCAAATTCATTTTTTAACGTAAAGTTATAAAATTGGAATACCTGACTATGGAAACGATTTAGAATCTAACTTTTTCCATTTTATGATAATTAAATTGCCTATCCAGTTCTAAGCTATTTCGATTGCATGATCACTCGTTTTTCCTCCTGCTTTTCGACCGGTTTTTCTGCTTTCGACAGGAAATGACTCAAAAGTGTCAACTTTGAAGGCTTGTTAAGAAAAATTCTGTTTTTTAAAAAACAGAAAATTGAGTGCAATTAGTTTCTGAATAACCTGTTAGTTTCATACATAAATAAATTAAAGCATGTGTCACAAAGTTGCCCTTTTTGATTTAAGAACACCCTTAAGCAATGTTTGGCTCTTTGATAAAGTTTAAATGCTTTTTAAAATATTGAAAGTGAAAAGAAACTTTCTGCTTCTTTAAACTTCCGATTCAGTTTAACTTTTTCCACATTCTGTATACTGTTTAAATGTTAGTCAGTTATTTAAAACTATGTTTTTTCTAACATGCGGATTAAGAGCTTTTTCAAACGAGATTAAGAGCTTTTCTCGAAACTTCTGGCTTTTTATAGTCCCGACGAGGCTGTTTAAAAAAAAGTCCGTATTCTGGGGGCCGGGCCAGGACCCGGATGTTACTTTTTTCTCTGAAGACTCCTCAGGTCGGAGCGGCTTCCTTTTCATAGGTCTGCACGGGACGAAATTTTAGATTCCCAGTCTAGTATTTTTTTAATTATTAAAACCACCAAAAAGCAGTATTTTAAATACTGCTCAACGCTGTATATATGTACATGTACAGGGTGGTTTAAGTCGTGAATGTAAAACCCTATAATACAACTCGGATTCAAAAAATTAGAATAATGAAAAGAAATGCGGTCAAGGGAAATGAAAATCGAATTTATCAAATAATCAACAATATCAAATATAAAGTACTATAATATGAATCTGCATATTTTGCAGATTATAAAAATGTAAACACATTACAATGAAATAGAAAATATATTTAAATCGGATAACAACAAAAAATTCAAAATATTAGAATACTTTCTAACATGGTTCAAAAAATTAGAATAATGAAAATATATTGAACATAATTTAAACGCTAAGTATTTTTACTTGCTAATCAGTACTTTGTTGCATCACCCTTAGCTTTAATGACAGCTCTTAAACGTTCTGGCATGTTTTTAACTAAAGGTTCACAATGTTTTTTATCCAAATTCGCCCATATGCTCTTTATACTAGAAATAAGTTATTTTTTGTCTCTAGGCGCAACTTCTTGAAGTCGTTTCTTCATAATTCCCCACAAATTCTCGATAGGATTTAGATCGGGTGAGTTTGCAGGCCAAGGGAGTACAGGTATGTCCTTATCTTTGAGCCATTTAGTTGTTGATTTGGGAGTGTGGGGAGAAGCTAAATCTTGCTGAAACAAGAAATCGTCATCACATAAATCCTCAGCTGAAGGAATCATGAAATGTTCAAGAATTTCTTTATAGACTTCTGAATTGATTGTTGTGGAAACAATACACAACCTGCCTGGGCCTTCAGCAGTCATGCAGCCCCATACCATAACAGAGGTCGCAAATTTAACCGAACGTTTTAAACATTCTTTCTTATAAGCTTCATGTTTGAGTCTCCAGACACGTATACCTTGATTTCCGTGAGACGCACAAAACACACTTTCATCGCTGAAAAGTATCTTTTTCCAATCGTCGTGATCCCAAAATAGCCTTTGTTTACACCATTTAACTCTAGCAGCCCTTTGCTTAGATGATAAGAATGGCTTTATCTTAGGCACACGTGATCTAAAACCTAATTTGCGAAGTCTTCGTAGTGTTGTAGATTTGGAGACATTTATACCCATTTCTTTCCATTTTCTATGCACATATCTCACACTCCGAAAACGATGTTTCTTCACAATCTTTTTCAATTGCCTTTCATCTCTTCTTGAAGTTACTGGCTTTCGACCACTTTTAAAGTGTTTATTTTGAAAACACTTATTATTAGAATATTCTCTCAAAACTCTACTCACACTTGCTTGAGAACATTTCAGTTCTTTGGCTATAAAAAGTTGTTTTTCCTATTTCGTGCAAGTACACAATACGATATTTCACAGCCTCAGATAAATCGCTCTTTCGTCCCATATTAAGCAAATACTACGCTACAATCAAATGCCAAACGACTTTTCCTTTTCAACGGAGCACATTTTATAGTCCCACAGATTTAATCCCGCAGCCGTTCTCTCAACTTATAAGAAAAATTTGAATATTCTAATTTCTTGAACCATGCTATCGAGGTATTCTATTTCTTTGAATTATTCTAATATTTTTTTAAATAGTTAATTATTAATATATCAGATAAAAATAAATATTTGTTATATTTATAAATGTTCTGAAGATAATTAGATACTTTTAATATTTTTTCCTGGACGCAGTATGCAAATTGACGCGTTAGCAACATCAAACTCATTCTTTTTTACATTATTCTAATTTTTTGAATCGGAGTTGTACATAAAACACTGCTCCAAATAACCTGAAATTTCACAAGTGTTCTGCCAAAGTAATGGGAATTTTTTTTAGGCATAATGAGAATTTTCAAGCGCAAAAATGAAGTAAAACCTTCAAATTAAATCAACAGATAGCGCTGTATATTAGTCAGGAGATGAGCTTGAGCACAACACACGCACATTGACGATAAAAAAAATTCGGAGTGAGATGGACAGAAGTGGAAAGCTGCTCACCGGACCCTGAGGGGTCTAACAACGATAAAAATGCACCACTTTTTTCAGCGTCGATGCTATGACATTTGCAGATCAATAAATATGAGGTATGCGTACTTCACATTTTTATCGTCAATGTGCGTGTGTCGTGCGAAAGCTCCTAGTCAGAGCCGACAGCACAAAAACCCATGTTATCAAGCACAATAAAAAAACCTTTTATTTTATGGAAGAGTAGTAATACGAGAAACTAATGCTGAAGTGGTGTAGAAGCCAAATTTTAATACTAGTGGGGGCTCTCTCTTAGCAGGGCCTGACTAATACTCGTTCAAGCCCCGGCACGGAGGAAAAAAAAAAAAAAAAGAAGGCCGCAAAATTGACAAAGAAAAAAAAAAGGAGGGGGAGAAAGAAAGTAATCAAAAACAGAAAATTATTTCTGATTCTACATCCTGTATATGTACCAACAGATGTTTGATGTTCTGTAATTTTGGCTAATAGCACAAATTTGGAAGCCATTTTAACAGATGGAGAATCATTGGTAATGGTTATTTCAGCCTGGAACTTTGTGATGAAATATTAGCTTTTCGATCGGAAAAAAAACATCGCCTTTTTTGGAAGTTTTGAAATTGATGGCAAAAATGAATTTTGATTCAAACTTGAACATTTCCCTGAAAATTTTACTAAATCTTGCAGCAATTGTTGCATCAGAGTAACGTAGTTTTTCGAAACTAAAAATAATCGAGGACTACTTGCAAACAGTCTTAAACAGAATTGAGATTTGGGAATTGGGTACGAACTCAAACTGTTTAGATGTTTCTGAGTTAATTACAGAATTTGCTAAATTAACAATTCGAAAAAGAAAATCGCTTGAATTTTACTACTGTTAACTATTTTTTTTTTTCAAAATGAAGCAACGTATTTTTAGTGAAAAGATATAAGTATTTGTGTCAGTTACTATGGGAGTTAGCCTTTTATTTTGGACGTTTGTGAAAAAAAGGTAAAGTCCAATTATCCTTTTAACCCCTTCGCGACGAGAGCCTTTTACGAAATTTTTAATGTTTTGTCACCGGTTTTTAAAAACCGAAATTTGCTGTTTATTAAATCGAGAAAATACGCCGATTAAATAAGGCAAATTTTTCAGTAAAATTTTACTGATGGAGATAAACGAGGATTCTTAAGCCTTTTTGCGACACGTATGCGTGTCGCTCGTCCCCAAGGGGTTAAAAAAAAGATACTTATGTCGGAGCGCATTTTATTTAACTTTTGCACGGAGTAGTTTACAGGCTGAATCCGACTCTGCTCGTAGTGTTTTCTGTGTTTTTTCTGCTTCTAGTTTTTCATGTTTCATATCTTTTTGATTGTACGAGAAACCCATTGTTAAATCTACGAGGAAACTACTAGTGGTATTAATTTCTGGCTTATGTTATGCAGCACTTCATTTCCGGCAGACATGGATCATTAGATTCCCTTATTACTACTCTTCCATAAAATAAAGGTTCTTTCTTGTGCTCGGTAACATAAGATTTTGTGGCGCGGCTCTTGGACTATCATCGCCTGATTCATATACAGTGCTATCGATTTGATTTAAAGTTATATAAGGAAAGGGCATGTTTACAAACAAACACTTCTGTCAACCAATCTACTGCTACATTTTTTGTCATAGCGATCATTGTAGGAATCATCTTGACGACGTAGCCCTATCATACTTACTTATGCAATGGCAAACTTAGACCAATCAAATTCCCGAAGTTCATCCGTACAGTGTCAGTCGTTAAAGAACGGACTGGTTTTTCTCCCTTATCCTCAGTAATTCGTCCACAGTGACGTCAGCTGCCCTTTCCTTATACGCTGTAAAAAATGACTATTTCGCTGCATCGTCACTCCCCCCCCCCCTTTTTATAGAATATCACTCTTTTGGCCAATGAAAATGCTTCATGATAGCCTGAAGTAGTCGTTTTCTATAAAAGCTGGGGAGTGACGACACAGCAAAATAGTCATATTTTTTAGTGTATAAAAGCTGGGGAGTGACGATGCAGCAAAATAGTCATATTTTTTACAGTGTAACTATAACTTTGAAACTGAACTTTCAATATTACAAGCCTTTCAAATGTAAAACTTTAATCTCGAAATATCTCATTTTCTCGTAAATAAATGCTTCATTATTATAATAGAAATACACTTACTTCTGTATTATTGATAGAAATCTTTATGAAAAATATATATTATAAAAAATATAAAGCAACCCCCCTCCCCCCCCCCAAAAAAAAAGAATCCACAACCCCTAGAACGTGTTCAGCACAACTTACCCGTCACTTACCGATTGTAGACAAGTACGAAATGAAAATCAAGGCGAAGTGTGACGTCAGCTACAATTCAAAAGGATAGTTTCCATTGGTGCCACAATAGAGCTCATCAGTGTGACGTCACAGACAACTCAACCCCGCATTTCCATGGTAACTGGGTAACAAACCGAAAGAGTTTAGAGTTTGTTAGATATGCACGATATACCTTCAAAAAAAGGTCTTTCAATATGAAATCAGATACCGTTCAAAGGCTGTTGAATTGCTGAAGTTTTAAAAGCGATTCGCAAGTGTTTGGGCCTAATTGTAACTTGTTTAAATTAGTTTCAGGGTTGAATTTTTAGTTTGACGATAAAACAACATATTTCATCTCAATCCTTTTTTAACTCTGTGGTTTGTTTTGAACCCATTTCTGGGGTTGTGACGTCACCACTGATGAGCTCTATTCGCTTTCGTACTGCCCTACAATCGGTCGGTAACATTGGTTACTTTGGTAAGTTGCGCTGAACAGCCCCTAATTTGCAACCCATGATCTGTTCCTCCTCCATCCATGATAAAGACTCACTCCAGGCGCGGTAACATTTTGAACACACACTTTCGCAAAATGGTCGGCCCAGGTAGATTTTCGCCGATTTTCGCTGTTAACGAGACGAGAACAGCGAAAAGTTCGCAAAAATGTAGGCTTCGTTTCGCAAAAATCTGACTAGATTCTGGCCATCTACTTTTTTTATCTTTAACTACAACTGTGGTGAAAATCAAAATATGAATTACATGTATTATTATCATGTGATGGCCATGTCAAGCAAGATTTCTGGTTTTCTGCTCAGAGTAATTAAATGCAACTGTAATTTAATCCTTTCATTTACCATGTGCTTTATTAATTTTGTTCCTTAGAATTTTTAAATAATTATAATTGATCGCACAAAAAATCTATGTAGACGTCCTCTGTGTATATTCTTGCTTTACAAAAGAAACATCTAAATAGAGGACATTTAAATCGAAACTAAGTTTTATTTTTACGAGCTTTTAGATCTATGTAATTAATAAACAGTTTCATTGTGTTTTGCATTGTTTAATATCAGTTGTCGTAAATAATGAATCGTAAAAGTGCGCCTAAATATTTATTTTTTCTTTCATTGTCGACATTAAAAAAATATATATATTGATAGATTAACTGAATTTATCTAATTGCATGATTATTCGATCTTGTTAGGAATTTGTTTTTCAAAAGATAAAAAGCTAATTGAATTAGTTATGTTATTTTTAATGAAAAGAATCATGGAGACTTTAAGAGAGCAGTTTTCCTACTGTTAAAAGTCGTCTGCTAATTTAGCTCGTTAGCTAATGTGATCATTGACATAATCTTGCTTCTCTTATCCTGAACTTCAAGACATTTTTTTTCTGAATTCATTTTGTATTTCTTTACTATTCAGCTGTATATTTTAGAGTATCTTCATGCTGTTACTAAAAATCAATAAACACATTTTCATTTTATATGCCCTGAAAAATAGTAAACACAATGTTGAACCAATGCAGATGTCTTCTGGAATTCCTACGAGAGTCGCAATGCTCTCGTTTACTTCCCATCGATGGTGATCAGTCGAATTGTCTTGGTGCATAGATCTCGAGCATATTTATTAAATAGCACATTTGCAAAGCCTTCAAATAATTACCTCACTTCCACTGCCATTAAATTAATTTTCAAGAGAATGTACATAACTCTATCATTTTAGAAATGACTTAAGGATCTGAAAATCCTGAATCGTTAATTGTAAGGGGAAGCTGGTAAAAATAATGTATAACATAGGGCACCATTTTTTTTTTCTGTCTGGTGCCTGGAATATTTTAATGAATTCTTATGTAATGTCTGATAAATTCAAAAGAAAAGAAATGTTTTTTCTCAATCTAGCTTAGTTTTTTATTCAAGTTCATTTGGCTCCATTGCATTATAAAAACATATTTCCAACAGTATGTATGAGCTGATACTGACTGTGTTTTCAGTTAATTAAGCAAGTATGTTACTTTAACAAATGTTGACATGTTACTAACAAGTTCTTTTGTAGTTTTCTCTTTTATCATTCCCAAGGAAATGTTGTCTTCTACAAAGACTCGGCAATCTAATGCTTCATTACTGTGCATCATTTTCATGAAATTTGTATCCTTTATGACCTTACAGATCATTGGTCCATCAAAAATCCCTGCTTTAAGTTTTTAACACACTTTTAAAATCGTTAAAATTTTGATAAAATAACACATTGGTAACAATAATTAAATAATGTAAAGTTGTTTCATTCACTGGAAAAAATACTTCAGTAGACTCCTTCAAATCCACATAGCTTGTGCAGATTTTAGGATTTCTGGTCATTTTTTTTTTTTTTTTTACATTTTTTAAACAGTCATTTTAATGTGATAATGCAGTTGAAATAATGAATGCTTACAATATAGTAAAATAATTAAGCAAACTAGTAAACTAAATGTAATTTCAGATAGTTTAAAAAAATAATTACAGCATTAAAAATAAAGATCAAGTAAATAATTAATAGTACAGTAGAACCCCGATAATCCGGATCGGTTTTTTCATTTTTTTTTCAACTTTGAGAAGCGATTGGCGAAAAAGTTTTTGTTTTATTATTCAGAATACGACGATGCAACAAGTTAATGTTAAAGAAATTAGCCAATCGCTTCTCAAACTTGAAAAAAAAGCGAAAAACCCGATCCGGATTATCAGGGTTCTACTGTATGCTATGATTATGCTATTATTTTAACACAATCAAACCAATTGGTAAATTTATAATACAAATTAAATATTTCCAACTGAGTGAAAATTTGCCCAGGGCGGGAACCGAACCCAGATCCTTGGCTTAAAAAGCCAATGTTTTACCATTTAAGCTAATTGGGCAATAACAGACTGGCATTTTTCACTCATAACCTTATTGATCATAACATCTGGTCTGTCATTTAGACAGCTCAACACAATAAACCACAGGTAAAGGAACTCCATATAATGATGGGTATGTTGATATAATATTATTTTAACACAAACTGATTGTTAAATTTAATATATGAATCAATAATTTCCAACTGAGCGAAAAATTCCCCGGCTGAAAATCGAACCCTGATCCTTCGGCATACAAGGCCAATGCTTTATCGCTTAAGCTAACTGGGTGACAACAATGAACAAGGCCGTAGCCAATGGGGGGATCAGTAGGGTTTGAGCCACCTCTGAAATTTTTGTGGGAATGACTATAAATATGCATTAAAACTACCAGTCAATACAGACAAAATTCACAGTTAATTATAGTCAGTATTCACAAATCAAATTCCACTCTAGCATCATTTTTATTGTATGCAATTTCTGAGAAATCAATAAAGTTCATTCAATTTTTTTTTTTTAGAATGGGACTCTTTAAAACAGAATGTTAATGCTGTTAAAATAAAATGATGACAACAAATCATCAGACTTTAGTGCAAATTCCTTGAGAATATAATGGAACTCGCTTGAAATTATGGCAATAAATCATTTGAAATGCATGTAAAAATGTCAAATATTAATTTGGTTGATGGCAATACAGCACAGAAGAAATGTCTAAATGAGATTATAAATTTATTTACAATCAAAAAAGCTTAAAGATTCTTTTGTAATTATAATAAATTAACTAACTTAATGTAAGTGATAAAAATCAATTCTTAACATTCATCTATATCCAATTAATAAAAACAAATAAAAATAAAAATTCATGGCCCTTGACAATAAAGTGTGGTTAATAAAAAGAAAGTAAAAAAGTTGTAAAATAGATAGATGCAAATTATCAGATATTCAAAAACTGAATATAAAGAAAGATGTCATATAAAAAATCTTTTTCTTTAAAACATAAAATCTGATTATTGAGCCCACTGGATGAAAAATTTATGAAAAAGGAAACAATCTAATGTTGAACTGATTAATAAAAAAAATATATATTTTTTTAATGTACAATTTATTTATGCCTTAAATTTTAGTTTAAAAAAAAAAAAACCTTTTCTAAATGGTTGTTGTAATTTGTTAAATTGCAATTTTTTCTATTGTTTTATTTTTGGCTATTCTCAAGTTAGCTGCTCAACAAGTGCAAAACTTTCTGACATAAAGACAAACTTATTTTTAAATGTAAAGGTATAAAGTTGGCAGACCTGACTATGGAAGTGATTTGAAATCAAAATGATTTATTCATTTTTTGATAGATAAATTATGTATTGAGTTATAAGCAATTTTGATCATTTTACAAGATTTTTTTTTTTCCTTTCGTCTGGAAATTCAGTTTAAAACACTAAATTTGACAATATTTCCTAAAAAATTCTATTGTTTTTACGAAAAAACAGAAAACATCTCTTGATGACATCGTTTCTGAATAACAGCTCCTGTCAATTTCATGCTTTTCAGACCAAAAAAGAATTAAGATATATCTAATAAAATTGTCCCTTTTGGATTTGAGAACTGCCTTAAATAATTTCTTTAAAACTTATCATACATAATTTTGTTTCAATAGATCTATTAAAATTACAGCAAAATAAAAAAAAAATAATTTTTTTTTATTTATTGTAGTCTTCAAGATACATTGTGAATAGATATGTTTTTGAGCTTCAAATATTTACTTACTGTATTTAGGCTTTGAGAAATTAATGATTTATTTCAGTGTTCCAAGTTTATTATTTAGTCTGTGTCCAAATACCTAAACATTTCATGTATTTCCTATGACAATACTCGTAACTGATAATTTAGATAAGGAGATAAATTATGAGTTATCTTGTAGTTAGCAAGGAAACCCAGTTTGCTAATTATGAGAATTGTCATAGATAGTAGTGAATGTCTAAAATGCATTTAATACAATACAAAAATACTTGTTTTATGTAATCGTATAGTTTCTGTTATTAAATAAAGTTAATATTTTTGTGAGAATTTATTGGTATATTTAAAAAATCTTGAGGTTAGCAAGTTATTATAGAAGATTAAAGATTATTCATATTGCCAGTCTCAATTTTTTTGTGTAATTTCAATATGTGTCAATTAAGTTGCAGATATTTGTGTAGTGCCTATGATGGTACAATTGTTAAATATATATTTTTTACGTTTTACAAATTTGTTGACCAATAGTAGCACAAATTCTTCACAATAAAATCTACTTTATCAAGGACTATTTCAGAGAGTAATTTAAAGTGAATCACAGAGACTGTAAGCATTGTGAGGGCCAGAATCAATCATTTGAAATACAAGAACAGATGAAAGGTCACTAGGTCACTGAATAATAAAAATTAAAATTACCTTTATTTTATACACTAGACTCCTTCAAAACTGAAACCTTAAAATCTGTGAGCACCTAAAATCTGCACATCATAATGTGTAAACAATGAAACTTTCAGTTCAGATGCAAGGACAAAATTACAGAATGTTTTAGTTTTATATCAGTCTTTATGTATTTGATGTTAATTCTTATGACTGAACTCATGTTTTTTCATAAGTATAAAGTGTACATTTATTTCTGGGAAGGAAGAAAAAAGTGAATGGAAACCACAATCTCTTTACCAAATATATTTAAGCATTAATCAAGCTTTTTAGGTTTTTAAGACGGACTAAACCTGAAATAAAACTTCCTTACTTTATGGGATATTTAATAGGATATTTTTATGAGGAAAGTTTCATTAGTAATTCAAGAAAAATGTATCTCATTATTTAATTATACATTATTATTTACGTGGGCTTTACTTTTAATAATTTATTATATTGCAACCATTCATTGTAATTTCGATTGTTTCGATAATTGAAATACTGTTTAAAAATGTAAACAAAGCAATGACTAGAAATGTAGAAATTCACAACATTTTAAAATCCGCACAACCTCTGATCCCTTGCTGAGTAGATTTCAGAGTCTATTATATTTTAAGGAAAATACTAACTTAACATCCACATTTGGTAAACTAAATGTGAAATTTCTTAATTTTCTGTAATGAAAAAAGTCTTAAAAAAAAAAAGTAAATAAATAAAACAACATTTAAACTGTGGTAATGAGTTCTAATATTAGATAATACAGTCAACTCTGTGAAATCTGCCAATGTATGATCCACAAATGCCTATTATCCACGCAAGATGTTGTAATGTAAACAATGAAAATTGTCATTACCAGTTAGTCTCATAAAGTTAAATTTGGTACACACACACACACACACACATATATATATATATATATTTTTTTTTTCCAGTGATTTAAATATTTACATATAAATTGGATATTAATATTTAAATTTTCTTGAGTAACAAAATTTTATCTGTATGCAGGAAGTAATGAATATTTATAGACTGCAGGAAAAAGTTAAACAGTTGATAACAAACTGAAACTATTAATTTCTTATGTATATGTTTAAAATTTTTATTGTGAATAGTTTAAAATTCCTTTAATCTAAGTTATTAAATATAATCAACCAGTCTTGCAATATTATTTTATTCACTATTGTAATTTTTCTGCAGTTGTTTCTGATTTATAGTCAAATCTTAAAAAAATAAACTGTAAACAAGGAGGTGATTTATAATCCGCAAAAATATATAATCTGATAAACCCTTGGTCCCCCAAGTGTGTGGATTTTATAGAGTTGACTGTATATATATGAATTGCAAATATTATGTTATAAGTAATAAATTATGCTATTAGTAGTTTAGGCTTTGTAAAAGACTGCTTTATTATTAGAATGATAGTGTTTAAAATATTACAAAAATACTTCAAATAATAAGCAAATTGCATTGATTACTGCCTACAAATTAGTTTTCTTACCTTTTTCAGATTTTCTGAAAGATCATTTTAAGTTTTGTCTTCCAGAAATTTGAAAATATACCCTTTCAAAACTTGCCCTGAAACATGTTTAGCTGTATACTTTTTGAGGTATGGCATAGTTTTTCTATCCCTCATAAATTTACTGTGAGATTATTTTAAATTGAATGATAGCTCAAACATAGTATATTTATGCATTTGTGTTTCACTGTATTGAGCTAACAAATATATGGGTGATTCTCAAAATAGGGGACAATTTCAAAAGTGAAATCTTAAAAAAATTACTGTTAGCAAAATTTCTGAAAAAAAAATAGGTGTTGTTAATATAGTATCAAGTATACTTTACATGTAGTCAGCAGAGTTAAATATTTAAAAATTAACTTAAAAAAAAAAAAAAGTATTTTTTAAGCCATGCTAATGACAAAACAAATTGCATGGAATAAATATATTAAGAAATTTTTATTTTCTTCCTGTTTAAATATTTTTTTCTATATTTATTAGCCTTCCTTTTCAGCAAATGGTTTCCGTTTTTACATATAAGGAGAATAAAAACATTACCAAAGAGCAAACTTTGTTTACATGAGCAACATTCTGACACTAACAATGTAAGAAGCTGTCTTAGTGATTTTCTGACAGATTTAATGCATATTTTAGGGATAATAAATGTAATACCTAAATTTATATGTAAAATTAAACTTTATAAAAGATACAATATAAGCAATGGTTACATTTATGCACATAGGAGTCTTTAGCATGGACAAAAAAACCATGCTAATGACACTGATGTTTGTCTATGCTAATGACAAATTTTAATTTAAATATGAGCCATAATATAATCACAATGCAATAGTCCTTTCTGGGGCTTTTTAAAACGCAAAAGTCCTATGCAAATAAGTAAAATAAAAATTTTAATTATAAAATAAACATGAAAATTATTATCCATTCTAATGACATACAATTGATGTACGCCCCTAATATTCAACTTCTATTCTTAAAATACAATACATGCTTCTATTTTCAGGCTGGGATAAAATGGCTACTTGTGTCCACAGAGAAACTTTATATTTTCAAACTATTGTCATATGTGAAAATGAAATTTTGATTAATAACCAGCTGTTATAGTATGACCTTGTTTTGAAAATAGAATATGGAGGACAAACTTTAATTCTTTTTTTATATACTATAATTTTATTTTTAAAAAGAAATTTATTGGATAAATCCTCTCCTTGATTAATTTAAAGAAAGAATAACATTTGTTTTATTTTATAAACATAATATTAACTCTTGAAAAAGCTAGTATATACAAGGCACAGCTGCTGTGGACATCCATGCTAATGACATTTTGAACATTTATTCTGTTATTTTAAGGTGTTTTTAACTTAAAAGTGAGTAATTCTTGAGTGCAAATAATGAATAATATTAAGACAAACATATCTAAATATAAAAACATGACAGAAAACCTCATTTTTTTTTGTATGCCGAAAGACATAAATTGTCCCCTATTTTGAGAATCACCCATATATACTTTTTCATAGCCTGAACTGTTTTTCATTAATGATTTATTTATTTTATGTACTCTAAACTTAAGTCATAAGAGATGCAACACATTTTATCTTAAAAATGACACATATCTTTTACAAAGTTCTTTTTTTTTTTGGGGGGGGGGGGGGGGCAAATTATTACAAATTTGAATTTTTTTACAAATTCATTTTTTTAATGGAAAGATACAAAATTGCAAAACCTGTCTAAAACTATAAAAGAGATTTGGAATCTAACACTTTTCCACTTTTTGATCAATAAATTGCCTATTGAGTTATAAGCATTTTGATCACATGACAAACACTTTTTCACCTCTGTTTGAGTGACTATTCTTCTTTGGTGTTCAAATTCAATTCAAAACTTCCACTTTGACATTATTTTCTGAAAAATCTATTGTGTTTACAAAAAAAAAAAAAAAAAAAACAAGAAAACGAGTGCAATTAGATAGTTTCTGAACAAAAAAGACTAGTTTCATGCATTTCCTTAAAAAAATAAATTAAAACTTATGTCATAAAGTTATCCTTTTTAACACTTTCCAACAAAGTTGAAAAGTGTTAATGCTTTTGGGTTGTCAGGCCATCTGTCCGTGCTCTAATTCTTGTAAATATACACAAATTGCCATGAAATTTTTGGACATTACTGATGTTTATTCTAGCACGAACTCTATTGAAAATTGTTTCTACCATGATTAGTTTATTTACAGATACAGTCACATTTTGCATTACATTACGGCCTATGGAGGGAAAAACAGTTTTGAATGAATTTTAAAGATGTTACATCCTGTCAATAATATTCAAATTTATATGCATGTATGAAGCGCAATAAAATATGCATTTTGTAAAGTATGCAGTGACAAGAATAGTTATTGTTCATTTACAGAGCCACAGAAAAGAATTCCATTACATTAGTGATGCACAACCTTTTTGCCAGAAAATCGCTTGCCACCCGAATATTTGAAAAGTGACGTTTGTTTTTTTTCATAGCAAAGTTTCTGTCGCTATTATAAGGAAAGTTAATCTGCATAAAATTACTGGTATGAGTTTGGCCCGCGGGCCGCAGGTTGTGCACCCCTACATTACATAATAGTAAAGAAGGGAATTGTTTATGACATATTTTAATTATGGTAAATGATTTCATATATAATCAAATGAATATATGTTGCCGAGGCTTAATATGAGTTTTTTCATGCATAATACGAAGTGCATAGCATTTACAGGGACACACAAAAGATTTCGAATAGTATATTCTGTCGGAAATACTGTATATTATGGATGATGGTTGTTGGATGGATGAAATGCATTTTTAATTATGATATGTGCTTTTAAGTTTCACTAAATGTATGCATATTATATGATGTGTATAAATGCTACTAGTTACACAATTTAGATATACAGGGTTACACAAAAGATCTCAGTTACTGAATATGAGCGTGATTTACTTAAAGGTGGTTTTTATATAAGTTATGCATTTTTACATTGAACTGCATTCAGTTTACTAAGAAATGTTGTCAAATATAGATAAAATGATGTACAAGGTCAGGCAAAGAACTGGATACATGGTCGCTAATTTCTGAAAATGTGGTTTAAGTAGTTTAAAGAGTATTTTTGTTTGAACTAAATTTTAGCAAAATACCTTCATGTATTAAAGTTAATAGGTAAACTACAGAGCTGAACAAAAGCATTCAAGTATGTTTCCATCTATTAGTATAAAGTACTGAAAAGAAAACTTCAACTAGTTAGTTGTTTTCTTGTGAAACTAAATTTCTCCATTATTTAATCTATATATCAACTGACAGATCAAACACAGAGCTATTCAAAAGTATTGGAATACATATTTGGCTATGTACAGTAATACCTTATTTTCCTGGATAACGAAGTTTTGTTAAAGATTTCAGGAAGTGTTGGAAAGTGTTTCATAATCTATGCTTAAGGCTCCTTTCCTGCGAAGACACTCGTAAGCTAATGCTATTTTTATGAGGAGGCATTTTTCTAATAACTCTTTCACATTTTGGCATTTTTAAATAATTTCTTTTGCATTGTATAGCTGAGGTCCCTCTCAAGATCACTCATTTTTTACTTTTTCAATTTTGGTTGTAGATATTTTTTATAAAGTTAGTTTCACTTTCTGAACCGGTTCTGGAAGTGAAAGTAACTCCATAAAAAAATATCTGCGACCAAAATAAAAAAGTAATCAAGGAGCGATCTTGAGAGGGACCTCAGCTGTTCAATGCAAATTTTTTTTTTTTCAAATGTCAAAATGCGAAAGAGTTATTAGATAAATGTCTCATCATAAAAATAGCATTAGCTGGCAAGTGTCTAAGCGTACAGGGACAGAGGCCTTAACGCATGATTTTTCTTACTTGTTGATTTAAGAACAACTTTAAGTGAACAGCATGCAACTTAAGTTTTGCTTCCTGCTCGTGCAAAATACTGCAGAACCAGTTTTGATGTTGCAAACAGCTTACAAAAATTATGTATGTATACATTTGATTTTCTTGTTTAAAAAAAAGTGAAATGTTGATTGATGACAAACCTCATTCTGGACATCATTCAACTTCCACAACTGATGAAAATGTTGAAAGTTCATCAAAATTGTGCATGAAGACCAACAACTGATCATTCTGTTAATTGTGGAATTATCTAGCAGGATTTGTGATCGATGGGCAACTAGTTTTTTGCAACTATGACAATGCATCTGCTCATGCAGTTTTATCAGTTCACTAGTTCTTAGCTAAAAATGGTTTGATTCCCTTACTTATAGTCTAAGATCCGGCTGCAGAATCAGTGTTCTCATCGAGTATTTGCTGAAAACCAAATTTTTACACATATTTATGATTAGGAGAATTTATATCTACTAGGTTGCCTATCAAAATGTGGCCGCTAGTATTTTTAATTAAATTATTAATAATTCATAATCCGTAAGAAATTTCACTGACTTGTTTTTTCAATAAAATGTTGTCTACTTTACGGCAACATCTATAAAGACTCTGAAAAATCATGGTTGCCGTTGCGCACCTGGTCGCACCTCTTCGCTGCCAGGTATACACAGGTATGATTTTGTTACATTTATACACCCACAACGTACATTCATAATTTATATATCAAATTAAAGCTAATTTTTTTCTGTTTATTATTATATACGGTTGCCTAATTAAATCTGGCCGCAAATAAGGGTTGCTGGCTGTTAAATATAGTAAATAAAAGCGGTGGAGTGATGCTGCAGAATCGTTTGTTTCATACACTGTTAAAAATCTGCTGCATTTTGTTGCAACGCACTCTATCGCTTGTATATAATATCTCTATTCCAACCAATGAGAAAGCTCCATTTCACGGCCCAGTAACCGTTTTCTATACATTGCTTGTATATAATATCGCTATTCTAACCAATGAAAAAGCTCCATTTCATGGTCAAGTAACCGTTTTCTATACAAGCAAGGGAGTGCATTGCAACAAAATGCAGCAGATTTTTAACAGTGTATGAAACAAACGATTCTGCAGCATCACTCCACCGCTTTTATAGAAAACGGTCAACAATTTAACAGCCAGCAACCCTTATTTGCGGCCAGATTTAATTAGGCAACCGTATATAATAATAAACAGAAAAAAATTAGCTTTAATTTGATATATAAATTATAAATGTACGTTGTGGGTGTATAAATGTAACAAAATCGTACCTGTGTATACCTAGCTGCGAAGAGGCGCGGCCAGGTGCGCAACGGCAACCATGATTTTTCAGAGTCTTTATAGATGTTGCCGTAAAGTAGACGACATTTTATTGAAAAAACAAGTCAGTGAAATTTCTTACGGATTATGAATTATTAATAATTTAATTAAAAATACTAGCGGCCACATTTTGATAGGCAACCTGGTAGATATAAATTCTCCTAATCATAAATATGTGTAAAAATTTGGTTTTTAGCAAAAACTCGATGAGTGCACTGATTCTGCAGCCGGATCTCGTAACCTTGCTTCTTCTGACTTTTTTTCTGCAAATGAAAAGGGACATGACACCATTTTAACAGTGGGGAAGAGGTGAAGAAAATAAACAAAGCAAGAGCTTGCAGCCATTTTAGACAGGCAAGTTTGAACAGTGTTTCCAACAATGGAGTTAAATGGAGAGTATATTGAAGGTTGTTTTGTAAAAATAAATGCATGTTCTTATAAAGAAATTGTGGGTTTTTTTGCAATGCCACCCCCCCCCCCCCTCTCCTTTGTACAGTATGTATTTTTTGTTTTAAGATGTATTTGTGTATTCAAAGAAACTCCATTCCTATGGAAAAAATTATTATTATTTTTTAACTAATACTCTAAGGATGATTCCCATAGCTATTGTTTAGATTTGTAAAATGTTAAATCAAGTTCTTGATTTCTGTTTGCATAAAGTTGTGAATAGATGCATCAGCAATTTTTACAGATAATTGTTAAATCTTAAAATTGTAGAAATAGGATTTTGAAATTTATTTCAATTTGTTTGTTTAAAAGCAACATTTTTTTAAACTTTTCACTTAAAGACCTTTAAAGATATTTCAAAAAGATATAAAACACTAAAATAATTTTTTTAAATGTTTAAAGGGTAGCAGATCCTCTTTTGTGTAATTTCATATACAAATAAACTTGTTCACTTTAATACAAATTTTTTACTTTTCTATCAATTTTCTTAAGTTGCATAACAAAAGTGTGATGTGTAAGGATTAAAGTTATTTCATTTTCAGATTTAGCAGAACAAAAGCATAATGTATTGTTCTAGTTTCTGTTCTGAAAATTATTTTACAATTTAGATATTTAGAAATAAATGTTGTGTTTTATGCACTTTGTTCCTTTATCTACCTTTGAAAATACCTGGTACATCTGAGAATCAATGTTTCATAGCCAAAAGTTGACATTTTTACTTCCAATAAAAACAATGAGGTAGTTAAAACCATAAAATCATATCCCTTTTAAGTGATGATTGTAACTTTAGCTGTATAATATAGTTTAAAAAAGCTGTTGTAATATAGCAGAGTAAATGTGCCAGAACTGATCTTTTAACCTCAAACAATATTACTGTTCAAGCATAAATTGAAACAGGTGAAACAATACTGAAAAACTGCTGATGAATCACAATTAAATAATAAAACTGTATGAATCGCATAAAACAGAAAACATACAGTTGCATCATAGAAAAATTATAGCATAACTCAAAAGAAAAATGAGCTATTAAAATTTCCTGCCCAAAACACATTACATGTGTCTTTCTTTTATGATTATTCATACAAAATTTTATTTAATTAAAAAACTAAAACATTTTATGTTAATCTCGTGAGTGATTTAATTGTCATGTTACATATGTGAAGCAGATGAATTTTGATGCAGATTTACCTATGCTTACATACCTTTTCTATATAAATCTACTGAACTAGAATATAAAGCTTGTAAAAAAAAAAAAGGGGCGAGGGGAGGCTCAAGTCTGGTGTGACCCATTTTTCTTTAATTACATTCAGACTGGTCTGGGCTCAGTGTTCAATATTTTTTTCTGCAGACTATTTCTAGGACAAACTGGACTTGCTCTTTTGCGCAAACTCAAACAAGATCAGTTCTGGACTTTAATGATTCAGAACTGGTCTCTTGTTAGATTTTTTTATTTTTTTTTAGCCCACCAGCACACACACCTACATTTGTAGATTGTGTTCACAATGTGATTGGGGGTAAATTTTATCCCAACATGTATGTTTATGGGTTAAATAAATTAAAAGGAAATATTTTTATATGCCCCTTCCCAAAGAATATAAAATTTTTTGCCGATCGGGCATGGAAAAATCAGGAATTTTCTCGATCATGTGCAAAAAAAAAAAAAATGATGAGACGCGAAAAATCTCATTTCATTAATCGGACAAGAAAAAATCGTCAGTTTTCTTGATGATGCTTAAAAAAATTATAAATTTTGTTTATGGGTTGCGGAAAAGTCACCTGTTTATCATGCAGAAAAATCAAAAATATCATCATTCGGACATGGAAAAATCGCATGTTTTGTTAATCGGACACTAAAGAAAATTGAGAATTTTGACGATCAGGAATGAAAAAATCACCAAGTTTGTTGATGGGGTATGAAAAAATTGCCAATTTCGAATATCGGGTATGAAAAATCACGAATTTTGTCGATTGAGAATGAAAAAAATCACGAATGTGGTCGATCAGCTTCATAAAAAGCTTGAATTAGGTCTGTGAGGAATGAAAGAATTGAAATTTTATAGATAGGACAGGGAAAAATCAAAAATTTTGTCAATGATGTATTGAAAATTACTTTGATCGGTTGCAGAACAATTCTGAGTTTCATCAATTTATCGCGAGAAATAATCGAGAATTTCATTAGTTTGTGACAGAAAAAAAATTCAGAATTCATGAAAGCCAGATAAGAATCTCAAGTTTCATTGATCGGGTACAGAACAATGCCCATTTCATAAATCAAAGGCAGAAAAAGTGCAACTTTTGTCGCTCGAGCACTGGAAATGTGGGAATTTTTATTATCACATGAAGAAAAATCGACAATTTTGCTGATCATTTGTAGAAAAAAAAATTCGAATTTCATCGATCAGGTTCAGGAAAATCACAGATTTCGTCGATTAGGGTTAGAAAAATTGCAGATTTCATCTGTTAGGAGTGGAAAAATCGCAGATTTTGTCGATCAGATTCAGTAAAAGTGCGAATTTGGCCCACCAGGCTCTGAAAAACTCACAAATTTTATTGATCGTGCCCGGAATATTGCAAATTTAGTCTTTCAGGCCCAGTAAAATCGTGGTATCAGGCTCAGAAAAATCGTGAATTTAGTCGATTAGGCTCAGAAAAATTGCGAATTTAGTCGATTAGGTGTGTGAAAATCAGCACTTTCATTGATTGGGTAGGAAAAAATTGCAAATTTTGTCGAGTAACTGCAAAACAAAAATCAAGAATTTTCTCGATCGGCTTCATAAAAAGTGCAAATTTGGGCAATCAGTCATGGAAATAATTCAAATTTCGTTGATTAAGCATGGAAGAATCTTGTTGATCAGTTCCTTCTCTCACCTTCATTCATGAAGTTCAAAATTTTTTTCGGCACTAGCCACTAGCACTTTTAATCAAGCAAAATTTACTCTTCTCAAAAGTCAAGGAATATTATTATATCTTGGAATAATCCTTGTGATATCTGTTATTTAGACAAACATAAAACTTTTGATATATCTTTAGCAACTGGGTAAGTGAACATAGAGGAGTACCCCGCTCCCTTCTGAAACTAATTTTTTAAAATTATTATTATATGTTTATAGGCGACAGATCACGTCTTCGAAATAGAATTCCCTCTGTGTTATTGATGTGGCCCTCGGTCTCTCGGGCATTTTTGTAAATGACCCATCTTTTAAAGAGATTGTGCACCCCTAATCTACATAGTCATGTGATCTCTACAGATCATTTCTAGCATATTATTTTACAAAGTGATCATAAATATAGTAGACTCCCTCAAATCTGCAAAGCTTGGGACCAGGGATTTTAGAATTTTGCAGGTTTCTGGTCATTGATTTATTTACATTTTTGAAACATTAATTTGATTGGTAGTTAAGCATTGTAATCAGTGCATATAATAAATTAAAATATTAAAATAATTAAGTAAAATATTAAAATAAATAGTTAAAAAGCAAGTCATTATTACAAAAAAATAATTAAATAAAAATAAAGTAAAATAAAATTTTAGAAAAATATTAAAATAATGTAAATAATTAAGATGCAATACTAAATATAAATAATGATGAGGAAAAATCAATCTTTTTTTTTTTTTTTTATAAAGAAAAATATTTGCCTTTGTTAATAAACAAAAAAAGCTTGATTAATAAAAAAATATTCATTTTATACGGCAAAAATTATTCTGCCCCTCAAATTATAAACACTTTTAAATGGTCATTGAAAGTTATATTACGCTGCAACTACGATACAATAATGACTATTTCGATTAAATATCGATCATCATAATTATTAAATTGGATGTAGATCGCAAATTCGTTTCGTAACTAGCAGGGATACGATAATAGTTATTTTTTATTAAAATAATAATGTTATGTAGCAAAAATTATCCTGCCACACGAATTGCAAACACTACCAAATGGCCATTAAAGGTTATATTGTGCTGCAACAACGATACGATAATGATTAATTCGATTAAATATCGATCATCGTATGTCTAAGAAACGTATTATTTAACACTGCAGAATTTAAATTGAAAAGCATTAAAAGGAAGAAATTTAAAAGGATTTATATATATATACAGTAGACTCCCTCAAATCCGCACAGCTTGGGACCAGAGGTTTTGCGGATTTTAGAATTTTGCAGATTTCTGGTCATTGCTTTGTTCACATTTTTTTAAAAAGTAATTTGAATGTAATTAATAATGGAATCATAAGTATAATGATTGCTTATAATACGTTAAAATATTAAAATAAGTGATAAACTAAAATAATAAAAATATAGATAATTTTTAAATATTAAAAGCAATATATATTTAAATATTAAAATATTAAAAGCAAAGGTCAAATTAATAATCAATAATGTACAATTAAATATTCATTATAAAGATGAAATGTGTATTTCCTAAATTATTCAATGAAACTTTCCTCATAAAGGCACATTACTAATTCACATCAAGATCATAAATTATTGAAGAAGCTTTATTTCAGGTTTAGCCAGACTTAATAACTAAAAAAGCTTGATTAATATATAAATATATTTGATAAGATTGTGATTATCAATAATATCAGAAATATCTTTATTTTTTCAGAAATAAATTAGTCTTTCTTCATGAAAAATCATGAATTCAATAACCTTAACAAAAATTACAAATTAAAAAGTATATGGAATTGATATAAAACTAAAAAAGTCAAATTTTGCACCTACATCTGAACTGAATGTTTCATTGTTTATATCCGTAAAATATGTGCGGATTTTAGAGAGTTGTGGATTTTAGGAGTGCGGATTTGAGGGAGTCTACTGTATATTTAAAGAATTATTTGTATTGCCTTAGCCGTTAACTTCAGCACATCTTTAATTTCATTGTTTACATCTGAAAAAACTAGAAGATAGCCCGTCAAAATGACGTGTTTGCATTTTTAAAGGATGATAAAAAATTACAACAACTGTGGCCAATCATAGCCACTTTTGGGCTGAAAAAATTTTGATAAATACAGCGATTAAACTTGGAAAAAAAAATCTAACAAAAAAAAAAAAGGAAGAAAATTGTAACAGAAACCTGCATTTAAAACTATAGCAAAACTGTCTGGTAGATGGGGGTGGGGATTATAATGAAATTTAAAACTCACCCGCGGTTTGCTTAAATAAAAAGTTTTAATTAAATATTGTTTTTGAAATCGTGAAACGATTTCAAAGCGAAGAAAAATGTAGTGACGTCATTTAATCTCTCCCACTGTAAATCTGACCATTGAGAACGCTCCATTACGATTATGGAACGATTTCATTGGTCAGAAAATAGATTGCCTTTAAAATCGGAGGTAATTTTTCACAATGTTTTTTATAGATTTGAAATTCTCAAGAGTCATTCACGGCTGTAAAGAAAAAAAATTAAAGCAACCAGAATATAAAAAATTTAACAATATTGCATTTAAAACGAACCTTCGCTTTCCTTTAATAAAAAGTTTTAATTAAATATACTTTTTGAAATCGTGGAAAGATTTCAAAGCGAAGTAAAATGTAGTGACGTCATTTAACAGCTTTCACTGTAAATCTGACCAATGAGAACGCTCCATTATGAATTACGACTATGAAACGTTTTCATTGGTGAATGAGTTTCTTTTTCTCGTGGATAGGTTGACCCCGGAATTGTTATACACGGAGGGGTTTTATATATATAATGTGCGAATTTCTGGCATTCATGGATTTAAGGGAGTCTACTGTATATATTTTTTTCAATTGAGTTTTTTTTTTGTTCCCTAATTTTTCTCATGACCACACATTCAGAAAAAAAATATGAAGTCAAAGATGCTCTTTATATTTCTGAAGCTCCAGAAAAAATTGTCAATATTTTTCTAGATAGCTGACAAAAGGTTTAAAATCATAAGTGTCTGATGACTTTTGGCAATGTAGATTATGTGCAGATTTCATTGTGAATAAATTTCTAATTATCTGATTCTATTTTAAATTCTACATTGCTAATGAAATGTGAAAACTATTTTCAATTATATTTTTTAGAGAAGCTGAAATGAATATTTTAAAGAAAATTCTGTACAGAATCAGTCATTTTCTGCTTACCATTGTTCGTGTGTTGAGGAAAGCCATATGTTGCCGAAGGAGAAAGGATGATTCTTTATTGCCAATCACCATCAATCAATCAAATATTGCTGAATTATATAAGGTACAAAGATAATTAGAAATAATTATTTTACTTGTCCCTCTGACTGTCCAGCAAAGAGACAAAATTTAATGTTATTTTCTGTGTAAAACTAAAAAAAAAGAAATGCCAAATGGATAATTATTCCATTTTAATGTATGACACTTAAGATATAGTTAAAGCTTGAGTTATTCAGTACTCATTGTTTTATAACTGCTAAATCTGTTATTCTATGCTAAAGTGAAAACTGCAACTCCATTAATATGGTTACTCAGGCTTGAGAGTCAGAGGAATAATGCTGTTCTTATGAAAATATCCATTCAACAATGCATATTCATGGACTCATTTTTATACATAAAACTTTGAAATTTACAAACATTGGAATCTAATGGTGTTTTTAATTTATCTATAAATGCATTTAGGGATTTGTTTCGAAAAAAAAAATTGTCCTTTAAAAAAAAACTTTTTCAAAAATTCCCTTTTTAAAATGCTTTAAAATTCTGCTTTAAAATGGTTTTTCTGCAAAACTTTGCAATCACCAAACACAGTCCTCTTCCAGATCTAATCATTGTTTTCATAAATTTTATCATTTAAAAATAAAATCTGACTGAACTCAAAACAACTAAAGTTGAAAAGAGCCTTTATCTAGCTTTTACTTATAAAGATCTTGTTGAATATGTTGTCTTGTCTAGATAAACAGGAACCTGAATATAAAAATAATTTGAAATTCACTAAACCAAGATTATTTTTTTTCCATAAACATAAAAATTTATTAAAAATTTCACAAAAAATCACTTTGAGTAAAGTCTGGACCAATCTCTGGCATTACATCTTGAGTTATAAACAGTTCTTGCCTCATGATCTCAACCTGTAGCAATTGCAAATTTTGTTTAAAATGCAAACTTTGGCACCTTTATGTAAATTGCTTTTATTAAAATGTAAAATATTATTGGATTTCATATTTTCTGAATAAGAGCATCCTTTATTTTCATGCACCTAAGATTAAAATTGATTACTTGATACATGATTATGTCAGAAAATTGTAAGTTTGAATTCAAGGAATCTTAAATCATCATGTGCACCTTAGTAAAAGAAAACTAATAACACACGTCTTAATAAATAAAATGTAGCTTTTTAAATGCCTTTATGTGAAAATGCAATACTTGCATACATACTTAGTTTGTTTTCAAAATATATGGATTTGGTTCTAATGTTAGTTATTAAAATAAATAGCAAGATTGTATACTTTGTGTAGTCTACTAAATGTTCAAATTCAATATTTGTATTAGTAGCCAGTGGCCAGTAGAAGCTGAATTATTAGTAGCCACTGTTGTTCAAGTTAGTGGCCACTAATTATTATCAGGGGTGCCACTGAGAAGAAAGTATCATGTAAAGGAAAAATTTACAACAATTTTCACAACATTTATGCTTAGGTTTTGTGAATTGCATTGTATTGGATATTGCATTCACATATTTCTTATGTTAAGGGTCACAGTGCCTTGAAATTGGTCAAAATACAGGGTGATTCCAAATTTTTTTTACAATAAAAGAGGGGTGATAGTACACATCAAGACAAACAATATTAAATAGGAGACCAAGGGTCCAAAACGTTTTCCTAAGGAAATAGCCGCCATTAAAGTTTAGGGACCAAAATTTCAAATAAACATAAACGGAAAAATCGGTCGATTGATTTGCGGTTTTCGGTAAAATTATTCTTTATGTCGGCATTTTCTTGAAATTAAATTATAAAGATAAATTTCAAAAAATGCCGATAGAGGGCGCTTTAGACTTTAGAGTAACGAACAACTATTTTTTGACGGTATTTTTTGCATCTCATTAAATGTTTTCGTAAGCTTAGACTCAAACTTAAATTTTGAGCTCAAAATCTGTAGTTGGGAGTGGTTAAGTAACACAAGCTGAGCTGTCTTCAGAGGGTTCAAATTTCAAATGATTATAAAAAACGGAAAAATTGGTCGATTGATTTGCGGTTTTCACTAAAACTATTCTTTATTTAGGTATTTTCGTGAAAATAAATTATAAAGATAAATTTCAAAAAATGCCGATAGAGGGCGATTTAGACTTTGGAGTAATGAAACACTCTTTTTTCGCATTATTTTTTGCATCTTATTAAATGCTTTCGTAAGCTTAGACTTGAACTTAAATTTTGAGCTCAAAATCTGAATAGCTGGGAGTGGTTAAGTAGACAAACTTAGCTGTGTTCAGAGGGTTCAAATTTCAAATAATTGTAAAAAACGGAAAAAATTGGTCGATTCGTTTGCGGTTTTTACCAAAACTAATTTTTAAATCAGCAGTTTTCTTGATCAATCAGTGTTTTCTTAAAAATAATTTTTAAAGATAAATTTCACAAAATGCTGATAGAGGGCGCCTTAGACTTTGGAGTAGCGTACAACTATTTTTAACTGTTATTATTTTAATCTAATTAAATGCTTTCAAATGCATAGACTTAAATTTTGGGCTGAAATTCTGAATTGTTGGGAGTGTTTAAGTAGCGAAAAATTGAATTGTGTTCGAGAAGGAAAGAGGGTTAAATTTCAACTCCTGAACACACTTCAGTTTGCGCTTGTTAACACCTCATAACGATTCAGGATTTGACCTCAAAATTTAAGTTTAAATCTAAGCTTCTGAGAACATTTAAAATGCTTTTGCAAGCATTTAATTATTACCAAAAAATAACGGTTAAAATGAATTGTTGGTTACTCTGAAGTTTAAGGCGCCCTCTGACGGAATTTTTTTAGATTTATCTTTAAAAGTTATTTTCAAGAAGATACTGACTTAAAGAATAGTTTTATTTTAAACCGCAAACGAATCGACCAACTTTTCCATTTTCTATAATTACTTTAAATTTGAACCTCCCCCTCCCCCTTGAACACAGTTCAGTTTGTGCTACTTAACCACTCCCTACTATTCAGATTTTCAGCTCAAAATTTAAGTTTAAGTCTAAGCTTCCGAAATCATTTAAAGAGATGCAAACAATAACGGCAAAAAATAGTTGTTCGTTTCTCCAAATTCTAAAGCGCCCTCTATCGGCATTTTTTGAAATTTATCTTTATAATTTATTTTCACGAAAATACCTAAAAAATAAAGAATAGTTTTAGTGAAAACCGCAAATCAATCAACCAATTTTTCCGTTTTTTTTATTCATTTGAAAATTGAACCCTCTGAACACAGCTCAGTTTGTGTTACTTAAGCACTCCCAACTACAGATTTTGAGCTCAAAATTTAAGTTTGAGTGTAAACTTACGGAAACATTTAATGAGATGGAAAACATACCGGCAAAAAATAGTTGTTCGTTATTCCAAAGTCTAAAGCGCCCTCTATCGGCATTTTTTGAAATTTATCTTTATAATTTAATTTCAAGAAAATGCCGACATAAAGAATAATTTTAGTGAAAACCGCAAATCAATCGACCGATTTTTCTGTATTTTATGTTTATTTGAAATTTTGGTCCCTAAACTTTAATGGCGACTATCTCCTTAGGAAAACGTTTTGGACCCTTGGTCTCCGATTTAATATTGTTTGTCTTGATGCGTACTATCACCCCTCTTTTATTGTAAAAAAAATTTGGAATCACCCTGTATAGATTTTCTTTTTTTAATATTAACTAAAAGCTTCTCTAATTGTGAATGTTTTGGCACCTCATTTTTACCTACACAACAATTATATTGTCATTGTGGGATATTGTAAAATATGTTAATAAATCCAGCACAATGACCCATATAAATAAAAACTTTAAACTGATTTTTCTCCATGTTTATGTTTTTATAATTTGCTTGTTTGAAAAATACTAAGGCTTTTTTTGCTAACTGAAATCGAAATTTGATTTTTTTTTTTTAAAGCTTGTTCTGCATAGTGTACTTAATATTTTTGTGTATGGATTTATCGTTCAAGTTTATAGTTATTTAAAAAATATATATATTTAAATTGAGAGTTGGCTGAATTTCTTTTATTTTTTTATATACACAAGAAAAAATTATATTACAGTATATTACATGCATACATATATTACAGTATTATTCAAAATTTTCAAAGGTACTGGGGTCCCCTTAAAATGTTTTATAGCATTTTCTATAATAAATACACTGCTTTTTCCTAGTTGGATTGGTGTATACAAATAGCTACCTCACTACCTGTCAATATGTACAATTTCATACTACGCTAACTTATTTTTGTCCAAATAAGTTTAGTTTCATGCAATTCTCATCAGAATATTAAACAGTTAACAATTATTTTATATGTACAGAAAACCATAACTTTGTTTAAACTTATGATTTTTTTCCCCCATCACCAATTATGAAAATGGTGATTTTTTTTCGACCACTTGATAAATTTTCTAGTAATATATTTCGCTACTGGCCAATGGATTTTGCGATCTTTTGAAGAAATTTGCAGTTTTTTTTACGCAATTTGCTGTTTATTCGCGATTTTTTGACGCAATTTATCATTTTTTAAACTTTTTTGACAGAATTTGCAGTTTTTTGAAGAGATTTGCCTTTTTTTCTCGTTCTTTTGACGAAATCTGCCGTTATTACCTGATCTTTGGACAAAATCTGCCGTTTTTTTGCGATCTTCTGGAGAAGTTTGTTGTTTCTACGCGATATTTTGATGAAATTTGTCATATTTCCGTGATATTTTGATGAAATTTGTCATATTTTCGCGATATTTTGATGAAATTTGTCATATTTTCGCGATATTTTGATGAAATTTGTCATATTTTCGCGATATTTTGATGAAATTTGTCATATTTTCGCGATATTTTGATGAAATTTGTCATTTTCGCGATATTTTGATGAAATTTGTCATTTTTGTGATATTTTGATTAAATTTGTCATATTTTCGCGATATTTTGATTAAATTTGTCATATTTTCGCGATATTTTGAAGAAATTTGTCATATTTTCGCGATATTTTGAAGAAATTTGTCATATTTTCGCGATATTTTGAAGAAATTTGCCATATTTTCGCGATATTTTGAAGAAATTTGCCGTATTTTCATCATTTCTTGACAACATTGACTTTTTTCCACAATTTTTTTTACCGAAACTTGTCGAAAATCCTTTGATTAAATTAGTGTTTTCTCCCGCGATCCTTTGATGAAATGGCGATTGTTCTTCGAACGATTGGCGAAATTGGTTATTTTTGGCGACCATATTTCAAAATTCACATTCTATTTTATGTCCTAATCATGACCGATTTTTTTTTTTTTTTTAATTTTCAGAAATGATTGATCGCTACGTTGGCAATTAGATGCATAACATATTGTCGCCAGTTCTTTGCATTTAGTCACCTTGTGGCCAGTGGTCACCGGGAATTTTAACCTTTATAGTCTACTGAGTAGATACTTTGTGTATCACTTCTAAAAATGCCTGCAAGAACAGATTGCAATTGTAGGCTATCATGACATTGCATAAAGACCACACTCCAAAGCAGACACTGCCTTCTTGGTGGACTATGGAAAGATGACCTGAATTTCCATTTTAAAGCAAAGAAAAATCCTGTGAAATCGCTGCATCCAAAACACATCACAACAATTCACTGATGAAATCAAGCTTCTGATTGGTGGAAAATGATAAAACAAAATAAATATTTATTATAAAGAGAGAAGCTGAACTGGATTGCCACCATTTTGAAGAAATATCATAAAAAGCATTTAAAATTAAAAATAAAATATAAAAATGGAAATAAATTAAAAAATAGGTAGAATGGGCACAGCTACAAATAAGCAGCTTTCGTTTGAAAAAATAATTATCTAAATCGGTTCAGTAAAATATTCAGGGCTGATGACTAAAAAAACAGCCAGGTCTTTTAAATATATACACTATATTGCCATTGATTATTGGACACTTGCGATTTTAGACATTTTACTAAATATCTAGAAAAATACATGAGGAATCATCTCGAAACTCTTAGTGTATAAATATAATTGTATACGCCATACATCGCCGTGAAGATCTTTTACCGAAATTCCATAGGGGACCGTCAACAAATTTAAAAAAGAATGAATCTCTTTATAATAACCCTGTCAAAACTAATGTAGCAAAAGTGCTCAAACTCTAGATTATGATTGAATGTCTTATTGTAATACACTGTGTTCATTTTTATGCAAATAGCATGCATACTCGCAGAGTAATTAAGGTTTTTATAGAAATGGTCCCAAATTTTTCCAAGTTTTTTCCTTATAATTTTCAGAGTTCTTAATATAAAATAATATTCTTTCCTGAAAATAAGACAAATAATATCGCACACAATATCCTGTTATAAGAATTAAAAAATAATAATAATTGTATGAAAAATGAGTAGGTTTACTAAATAATTTTTTACTGTGCATGCGTTAAAGATATCAAAATTTCATTAGCATATTATGTTAGCTAAATGTATAGAGCAACTTTTGTAAAAGTCTCAAAATCATAGCTTGAAAATTCTGAAAGTAATCGTCTATAGAAAAAGGACAAAATCCGTTGTTTCCAAAATGAAGCAAAAAATGAGGGATTTTATCCAAATGTAGTAGCACATCCCATATTGTGCATTCTATGTTGACACTAATCAAAGAATATATGGATACAACCCCTCTTTTTTTTGCTTCATTTTGAGAATAACGGATTTTCAACTAATTCAATTGACGATTATTTTCAGAATTTTCAAGTTATGATTTTGTGACTTTCACAAAAGTTGCTCTATACATTTAACTAACATAATATGCAAATGAAATTTTGATATCGTTAACGCATGCGCAGTAAAAAATTATTTAGTAAACCTACTCATTTTGTACAAAATTTTCATTATTTTTTAATTCTGATTACAAGGTACTGTGTGCAATGTTGTTTGTCATATTTTCTGAAAAAAAAATATTTTATATTAAGAACTCTGAAAATTATAAGGAAAAAACTTGGAAAAATTTGAGACCATTTTTATAAAAACCTTAATTACTCTGCGAGTATGCATGCTATTTGCATAAAAATGAACAAGGCGTATTACAATAAGGCATTCAATCATAATCTAGAGTTTGAGCGCTTTTGCTACATTAGTTTTGACAGGGTTATTCAAAAGATATTCATTCTTTTTTAATTTGTTGACGGTCCCCTATGGAGTTTCGGTAAAAAATATTCACGGCGATGTATGGCGTTTATATTTATACACTAAGAGTTTCGAGATGATTCCTCATGTATTTTTCTAGATATTTAGTAAAATGTCTAAAATCACAAGTGTCCAATAATCAATGGCAATATAGTGTATATATGTTTTGAATGTAGATATGTATGCAGGTTGGAAATGTTATTTGCTATTTTTTTATGTTAATACTTGTATTTGTGTTTTTTTAAATTCATTTATTTTATACAACTTATATCTTGAGAAACTTTTTGGAAATTAAGGCATGATTAATAGTTTATTTATAAATGTGTAAATTTTGTTTTGTCTTATTTGCAACTTAGTTATTTTTCTTTTTGTTGTATAGGCTCCTGATAATTATCAGTTTCATTCTCATTGGGAATCATGGCCACAAAATGAAAATTCATCAGGTACTGCAAATAATTTACAAGCTGATTCTAAAACTGAACATCAAAATTTCCCCCAGGAAGAAAGCCCTGATGACTTTTTTAAAGATATGGTCCCCCAGATAAGGAAGCCCAAAAAAGTATGCTTTATTTTATTTCATCTCCTTGCTTTTTCACTTTCTGTATACTTAGTATAAGGAAAGTGTTGTAATCATATGTGAGTGAGCACAATCATTCTTAAAAAAAAAAAAAAAAAAAAAAAAAAAAAAAAACTCTTTTAATGATTTTTTTTCATTTGGCAAGTATGTTATAGTGCACTGTTGCAAGAATTGTATAGATTTTCATAAAAATCAGCCAATAAATTGAGTATTTAATCTATTTTTTAAATATTTTGTGACCCATTCTCTAGGGAAAATCGCAAAAGAATGTGTCTGAGTATAATAAATGTTGTAGTGATGTAACAAGAATGATTGGCACAGGGTAATGTCTCTTGTTTCAAAATGTAAGATCTAACTTTCAAACAGCTGATTTGTCTGTGCAAGAAATTTATAAAAAAAATCCTGCTATTTTAAACTTTTCTTGCATATAATGAGTGTTCAGAATGTCAAGTGTAATCACATTAAATTTCTTATTAAATTCAAAGGCCTATTGGACTTGCATATATATATGTATAAAATGGTTTAATCATCCCTAGAAAATCTTTTTTATAAGGTCTGTCTTTCAAGATTTTTTATGTGCCAGTTTATTTTTACACAAATGTGGTAATAAACTTGTGATTTGATGTTTTTGTCAAGTATTTTCAAAAAAATTTACTTCCTTTCCATACAGACCTTGGCACAGTTTAAAATGGTGTTGATGCAATATGTGTCTAAAAAAGTGAGATTTGTTTCCAAATGATATAAACAACTAAGAAAACAATGCTGTTGAACTTCTATTCTTTTTTTTTTAAGTATGTATTTAAATAAATTTTCTTCTGATTGCACATATTATATAAGTGGATATTGTTAAACATGGTCCAGTTTTGTCCATATTGCAATAGACTTAAAGATTGGGTCTTATAAGATGTAAGAGGGATGCCTTCAGGGAACACTTCTGAAGGGTAACCTGGCACAGTCATCCAATCGAACCAGACCATCCTTGTTTTGAATCTGCAAACATCTAATCATTGTGCTTGGTAGACCTTATATTCATGGGTCATACTTCTGAAATTCCAAGACCAGGAAATTCTTCAATATCAATATTTTCATATAGAAAACATCTTCTTTAAACAAAGCAAAATTTCAGGTGTTTAAACTAGATTGATTTTTTTTTTCATAAAAATTACTGATAGAAAAAGGACAAATCTATAGAAATCTATATATTTGATAATTATTGAGATTGAGCTTGATGCAATATAATAGAAATGTAAAAGTATCAATGTTAAAAGCACTAATTATTTTAGATTATAAGCATACTGGTTTTGGTAGCATATACCTTATTGTCCTTAGTGCTCCTCGGTCCATCCTCGGAGCACTGAGGATGGTAAGCTATATGCTATCAAAACTGGTATGCTTATAGTCTATAATATCTGATGTTTTTAACATTGATACTTTTACATTTCTATTATACAGTAGACTCTCTTAAGGCCCCTGTCCTCGCTCAAGGAAACATTAGCGAGCTAATGCTATTCCTATGGGGAAGCATTTTTCTAATAACTCTTTCTCATTTTGACATTTTTAAATAATTTTTTTTTTGCATTGGATAGCTGAGGTGCATGCCGACAGTGCACCTTTTTTACTTTTTCGATTTTGGCTGCAGATATTTTTTACAAAGTTAGTTTTACTTTCAAAACCGGTTTCGAAACTGAAAGTGCTTTTTAAAAAAATATCTGCAACCAAAATCGAAAAAGTAAAAAAAGGTGTGCTGTCGGCATGCACCTCAGCTATCCAATGCAAAAAAAATTATTCAAAAATGCCAAAATGCGAAAGTGTTATTAGAAAAATGCTTCCCCATAGGAATAGCATTAGCTCGCTAGCGTTTCCTCGAGCGAGGACGGGGGCCTTAAATCCGCATCCCTAAAATCAGTGAACGCCAGAAATCTGTGTATTTTTTCAGATGTAAACAATGAAATTAAAGATGGCACTGAAGTAGCTGATGCAATACAAATAATTCTTTAAATAAATATATATATATATATATATTTAAATCCTTTTCAACTTCTTCCTTTTTTTATGTCTTTCAATTTAAATTTTGCAGTGTTAAATAAATATGTTTCTTAGACGTATGATGATTGATATTTAATCGAATTAATTATTATGGTATCGTAGTTGCAGCATAATATAACTTTCAATGGCTGTTTGGTAGTGTTTGCAATTCGTGTGACAGGATTATTTTTACTATATAAAATTATTATTTTAATATTTCTATTACTATTTTCATATCTCTGCTAGTTATGAAATGAATTTGGGATCTACATCCAGTTTACATTGATCAATATCTATGATCAATATTAAATCGAAATAATCATTATCGTATTGTAGTGGCAGCGTAATATAACTGTCAATGACCATTTCATAGTGTTTGCAATTCAAGGGGCAGGATAATTTTTGCTGTATAAAATGAATATTTTTTAATTAATAGAGCTTTTGGGTCATTCCATGTCAAATCAACCAAAAAAACTCAATGTTCAACTTGACCATTTTCGATTTCAATGAAACTGCTAGAGATCATTCTCTATGATGATATAAATTAGAGCATATTTTTATTTTTTGTTTATCGCTTTAAATTTTTATACAATTAATTATTTACATTTTGAAAAATCCTCATTTTTTGACTTGCATAAATATTTTCAATTTTGAATTTCTCAAGTTCTATCAAACATAGAAAATTTTATGACCACTCATTTCAAAGAGTTTATAAGGTTTAATTTGATATGCAAGTTGACTATGTATAATTAAAATGAATAAAATTTTATTTTTTTTATTTTAAATTTGAAAATTTTTTAGTCATTTTTAAAAATTTTGAAAAAATTGTATGTTTGTTATAATATTATAAGCTTTAAATTCTGAAATTTTTGGAGTGGGATCTCAATGGAATCAGGAGTTATTAAATAAAAGCAAAAATTACCATTAAAATAGCAATTTAATTCTGTCTATTTTGTTATTTATTTATGATTTGTATGGTAATATTCAGCTTTTATTTCGTAACTCCTGATCCCATTGAGATCCCACTCTAAAAATTTCAGAATTTAAAGCTTATAATATTACAACAAGCATACAATTTTTTCAAAAAATTTTAAAAATGACTATCTAAATTTTTTTTTTATTTAAAATTTAAAAAAAAATTAAAATTTTATTATTTTAACTATACATAGTCAACTTGCATATCAAATTAAACCTTATAAACTCCTTTTTAAAATGAGTGGTCATAAAATTTTCTATGTTTGATAGAACTTGAGAAATTCAAAATTGAAAATATTTATGCAAGTCAAAAAATGAGGATTTTTCAAAATTTAAATAATTAATTGTATAAAAATTTAAAGCGATAAACAAAAAATAAAAATATGCTCTAATTTATATCATCATAGAGAATGATCCCTAGCAGTTTCATTGAAATCGGAAAGGGTCAGGTTGAGTCACTGGTTGATTTGGCATGGAATGACCCTTTTTTTATTTATTAACAAAGGCATTTTTTTTTTATAATAAAGATTGATTTTTCCTCATCATTATTTATATTTAGTATTGTATCTTAATAATGTTTCAATTTATTATATGCATTGATTACAATGCTTAACTGACAATCAAATTAATGTTTCAAAAATGTAAACAAATCAATGACCAGAAATCCGCAAAATTCTAAAATCCGCACAACCCCTGGTCCCAAGCTTTGCAGATTTGAGGGAGTCTACTGTAATTTGTCCTGAAAAATCTCTGAAGTGACCCCAATATATTAGATAAATTATTTCTGTTTATATATAAAAGACAAATAATTTCTGTAAGAAAATATATAGACAGTTGAGTGCCAATTATCCAAACCTGATATCCAATTTCATTAGGTCCAGTCTGCTTCAGAAAAACAAGTTTGGATAAGTATGTGGATGAATGCATACTGCACACTGACAATTACAACAAAGAAAGAGTAATAAGAGTTTAAACTGTTCAACATTGTTAATATTCCCTAGATTATAAACTCCACATATAAGAAAAGTTTAGCTTTTCTGTCATGAGAAAAGGCATAAATTTTCATTGGTATTGAAAATTGCTCTTATCCACTGGCATGTCTCAAAACTTTCTTTGGATTAACATGTTGAATGTGTTATAACCACAAACATGTCTTATTTTTTATATAATTTCAATTGTGTTGTAATTTTTTTTTAATTTTTAGGTGTTGTTATCACTGTTTTTCTCTATTAATGAAAAATTAATTTTTAAGTCATAAGATTAATAATAACTATAAAAGTTAATAGAGGTTGATATAATAGAAAGTTTAGTTAGTTGGAGTTTGAATATTTTCTGCTCTTCTGTATTAAATAAGTTATGTAAATATTGAACAATTTGCTTGTGTGTTTGAAATGGGAGATATTTGCAAAAGAAAGTTTCTTCACCTTCTCAATCTTATCAAGGCACCTGTAAAAGAGAAATATAAAAAAAATATTCAAGCAGTATTTCATAAAGTTGCTTGTAGAGTTAAAAAGATAAATATAATATTTACATGCAATTATTTCTGATGGTTTCACCACATGCAATTAAATATGTTACATACTTTAATAATTCAGTTTAAACAGTATGTCTGTATTTGTTATGGAAACAGTATTACTAATGAGTTCGCACATGGATTTCTTATTTTTATTTAAAAAATTTTAATTTTTACAGAAATTTATTACTTTTATATTTTTTGTAAAAGAATTAGAAATGCTACTTTTGATGATTTTAATTTTGGTGATAAGTTTTAAATAAGTCTTGCCACTTTTTAATCTTCAGCGATTGTAATCCTTCCACTGCTGCAATAAAAAATTATCAATGCATATGATTAACAGAATTAAAGATACTTTTGCTTTAATATAATAATTTTAAAGCAGTGACTCTCAAACTATAGGTCATGACTTAGTGGTGGATTCCAGGCAACATTTCAGTGGGTTTTGGAACAATCAATTAGATCATCAAATATATACTAATAATTTTAATCCTCATATACAAATACAGTACTCCCTCAAATCCTTTTTTGTTGCGTATTATATGCCAATACAGATAATCTAAGGGGTTTTTTTTCTTGAGTTGCAAATCGGAATAATTATGGAAGAGATAACATTTCTCAGGTACAACAACAGATGATGCCAGCAGATTTCGACAATGTACATTGGAAAAATGTATTTGACACTGTAGTCCTTAAATAAGCAATAACTCCTTTTGCTAGGCTGCACATTATAGAGCAATAATGGTGCATGATCTTGTGATGTGTGTGAAACATTTGCAATGTTATAGCTTTAAATGCAAAGGAAGAATAAGGTATTTTGGTCTGTTGAAAACACATTCTGTGGTGCAGGCTAAAGATTTGAATGGGCTGAACCAAAGCCCGAGCCTGGCCTGTAGGTTGCGCTCAGGTCTATTTTTGTTCAAAACTCTTGGGGTAGGCCAGGCCAAACATTTTTCTGAAGGCTCGGGTTGAGTCAAACCTAACTTTTTTTTCCTGTACAGAGCTGACATTTGTTTCATCCATAGTCTTCAAAATTTTCATTTCTGTTTTTGATGCAGCCCATATGAAAATTATTCTCTCTGCATGGCCTAGTGCATCAGAAAAATAAGGCCTGATCCAAAAAAAAAAAAAAAAATGCATACATTTTTAAATCGCCATTATTCTACTACTAAGAATTAATTATTTTTAAATCATTGCAGATTTCTACGCTTACTAAAATATAGCTAGGTTAAAATATTGTAAAAAGAGTGAAAAAGAGCCTACCTATGAATCTTGTTTTAAGCAAAAAATCTGCTGATCATGCAAAATTAATATTCTTATACACAAGAAAAGATATGTAACAATTTACACTGGCTAAGAAAGGAACTTGTCTATAACATATTTTCTTTCTTTTCTTAGAGGATTTTATTATATATCATTTTTCAGATTTTTAACTCTTGGAATATGGATTAACAGTATTAATGATAACTGAAAAATTTGCATACATAAAATAGAAATTCATTAAAAAAAATAAATGTTGTAGCCTGTGGCACTTGTATAAAAATGAAGATTATAAACATGGAAAAAGAAGTTAAGATAAATATTTTGGATCAGAACCAATTGTATGAGGCAAATTTTTAATCAAATGGATGTAAAAATCAATGTTCTGTAGAAATTCACTTGGGACGAGATTTTACTTTTTTTTCCTGGTTGGGTCGGATTTGGGTAAAACTTTTAACTTTTTCATGGGGCTGGGCTGGGCTTTGCCGATGTTTTTTTTGTATGGGTCAGGCCAAACTTTTAATTTTTATATTGGGCTGGGTTGGGCCGAATTTTTATTTACATGAGTCGAGCCGGGCTCAAGCCTGAAAATTTCGGCCCGTGCAAACCTCTAGTGCAGGCTATGAAAATAAGTGATGCAAATTTGTTATGATTTTCTATGAACAATTTAGTGTTGTTAATCTGTAATTCACAATGTCTTGTAAGAAAAAAATGTGTTAATTATACAAATGAATTTAATACCAGATATATGGAAATTTATAGGTATTTTAGTGCAGGATAAAATATTTCTATCAACATTTATATAGGCACTTGACTTATTTTTGATAACTTAGTTAATAGAAAATGTTGAAAAGTACCATTATATAAGCTTGGAAATCTGATATTGCACAAATTTTTAGTCACATATTTCATCACCTCTTTTCTTGCTTCTTAAAGGGGGAAAAAAGGCTATTTTTAACTTTTGAAAAGTTTTTTTTGTAGATATATGGAAAAAAAAAAGACAAGAAAAGAGAGAGAAAAACATTTATTACTGTAATACAGCAGATTATATTGAATTTAAAGATATATATTAATAAAGGTGTGTATTCTGAAGATAGGTTAAATCTATATTTGCATGGATTATAGATTTAAAAAAAAACATCTTTAGTAAAATATGTTAGAATTTTGTATGAATGGAAATTTTTTAGTGCCATAATTTTTAAAATCTCTTTACAAAAAATGTAGAAATGGTGTTCTATTCTATTAATAGAAAAGCGATTTTACCTTACATTAAATGCTGAAAATAATTCTTACTATAAGCCTATGAAATTTTTTTATTTCACCATTATAAATTTGTTTATATTTAGATATACATTCGAAAAGAAACTGAAGAAAGAGAAGATTGTATGCCTTCAAACAGATTAGCTATGGATCCGACAAAAGCAATACTCTCAGTAAGTTAAATGTTTTATTATGTAATTGAATGCAAGTGTAAAAAGTTAAAATAAAATTCTTATTGCTTAATGTTATTGGGCATGAGGCATGTACCACTGTAAGACTATTATCAAATCCAAACTGGCTGATTTCTGATACATTTCCAGATTTCATTTTTGCTTATAAACATTTTAGTTTGGCTGGTGCTCTTTTTTCAAGAAGTATAAAATAAAATGTATTTTTTTCTTTAGTGTGATAAGAATGGGGCACCTTTCGAAAAATGGTGTTTAAATTGTCATTTTGAACTAAATTTTTAAACACATCACTGAATTTTTTATAAAACAATCAAATAGAACTTACAATGAAAGAAAGAAAGAAAGAAAAGAAACTGTTTTAAATTACTCTTCTGCAATTGTTATGTCTGCAAGTATTATGCTTTATTCTTTAAAAATGAGTGTGCAGTTATATCAGAAAGTAAAAATGCATTTTGAAAAAAAAACCTTAAATTTTATTTTAATAAGTTTGTTTTTGCATTATCTCATAGTGATTTTTCTTTTTTTACTGATTGAAATTTTTTTTAAAAATCTTCATCCATGTACAATTCTCCCCCACTTAATCGGATCACAGATCATTGAATACCCCACTTATTCGAATAAAATCCCCCAAAACAAAATTTATTCCCATTGGGTTAATGTTGTTTTTCCCCAATTAAGCAAATTCTTTTCACTACATGTCCCCACTTAATCGAATAACAACTCAATGAGACAAATTGAAAAATGGATTTGTAAAACACATTTCAACTGGAATCCCCCCCCCCCCATCACCACCACCACCACCACCTTTTGTCATTTTCGGTCCTTATTCTGAAAGCAAACTTCCAGTACTTCCAACAGGGATGTTGGCCAGCAAGTGTACAGTGGACAAGTCATGTGAGCTTCCTCTTTTTAATGAATTAAAAAAAATGGTGAAATAAATTGAACAGTTTCCATCAATTTTGTATTTTGTTTGTTTTTGTTTGTCAAATTGCGTCTTTTATTTTTTCAATTTTGTTTATGCTTATTATTAATGGGGATACTTTCATTTTTGATATCAATTTCAAAACTGAAAGCATCCTCATTAAAATAAAATTCACAAACAGAAAAGTAAATGGCCTTAGTAGAGATCAATCTGTTATTCAATGCAAAAAACATCATTTAGAAATATCGAAATGCAATCAAGATATCTTTATAAATTTCTATCATAGGATTAGCATTAGTGAGTGAATACTTTTGTGTGATTGAAGTAGCCCCTTAATGATAATGCGTCATCACTTAGAGGCTTAATTATGATACCATTTGAAAAATAACTTGTCATTTCATCTTCTAAAATTTCAGATAAATCACCTTAATCAATTTTTTAAAATTTGTGTAAATAATGTAAAATAAATTCTAACAAGCAAAACAAACTTAAGATCCCAATTCAGATGAGCTGCATTAAGTGTAATATAAACCTAATGCATATGTTTACCGACATTAAATTTATTATGTATACACTTCACATTATTTTGTTTTTATTTGAGTTTGTATCATTCTATTGAAAGTTTTTAATGATTTTCTTACTCTGTTAATTATACTGTATTTAAAAGTTTTGCCATTTTATTACATATTAAATTCTACCTGTATATGTTTCCCTGTTTAATCAAATAGCCCGCTTAATCTAATGTTACTTCTGTAACCAACAATATTTGTTTAAATGGGGATGTCTGCATTCTTATTCTTATCTGTCAAGTCTTCTGAAAATGCATGAGAAAGACAGCCATATAGCTGCTAGGTCATCTCCTATTCTTTTCTGTAAAGTATATAAAAAAAAGAAACAAGTAAAATAAAGATTTTTTAAATTTATCTATATAGGAAACAGGAATTAGTCTCAATAATAAATGGCAGTCTCTTATATTAAATGGAAGACCTCTCAGATACGTTTTTTTTAATAATTTATTTGCTATTCCAGATTATTTTTTTTTTTTCAAATTAAGATGTAATTTTTCTGTAACTTTTATATTAATTTATATTTTTCTATGTGTTTCTACTTAAAGATATGTCTATTTGGAAGGAAATGTATTAAGTGCTGAAATCAATGATTTGCAAGAAAAAAAAAAACTAAATTTTTTTGACATAATGTACTCATTCATTTTTAAACATTATTGCATTTGCAGACATGACCACTAAAATGAATTTGAATCAAATAGTTTTCAGTTTTTGGTAATGAATTGTAACTTGAATTATAAAAATTTATTTTATAACAAAACCATCATCTGGCTGCCATGTTTGGAAATTCAGTTGAAAACATGAATTTTGATAGCATTTTCTGAAAGATCTACCATAAAAAAATGTGAAAAAACATTAAATTTCATAGTTTCTGAATAAGAGAATCATCCAATCTCATGTGTTTGTGAATAAAAATGAATGCAAGAATATGCCAGAAAGTAGCTAATTTGTATTTGAGATTAGCCATAAGATTTCATAGGTTGATCGTGTGTCAAAAGCCCTTGTACTGTAAAATTCTCAAAAGAAAAAAAAAAATAAAAATACTGAACAAAACATATGATATTTTGGAATAAATAAGGATGAAAATATTCCATGTTTTAGTAGATTTCTGATTTTTAAAGTACAAAGCAACCTTTAAAAAAATCTCTTTTTAAATAGTTGAAAAGTGTTTATGAATTGTTCATTGTGCTCTAACTCTCTTAAATATACTGGGATTGCCATTGAACTTTTAAATGTTATTGATTAAATGTAAATTAATTTAATGCCGAACATTCAGTATTGAAAATGAAGTGCATGTACAGTTTGTTTACAAGAACTCCCTTACATGGTGATCTATGAGGAAAAATTGTTTGCTGTGCATTTTAATAATGTACGGTTGCATGGGGCAACTGGACTATTATTTTACAATGTGACTCTGGAGATTTTGGCAATTCATCTTCCCATAGCTGATGTTCCTTTGAATTTAAGGCTGAACCTTTGTAAATGTTAAGTTAAACTGCCAGATAGAAATTTTCAAATTTGCAATTTAATGTTTAAAAATGAAAGAAATATATTTCATCTTTCCTTCTTCATGGGTCCACTTGCTCCATTTTTATGAGACAGCTAGACCAGGTAGGTCTGTGTTCCACATGCGTGTTTTATATGGGTATCAGGTTCTTTAATGAAAATGCATAAATAACATGAAAAAATTTAAACCAGACAGATCATGTAAATTACATACATAAACTAAAGTCTGTTGTATGGGAAAGCTTTGCTGTCAAGGTGTCTAAAAAAGCACCAAATGTAAAATTATTAGATTTATTTATACAACAAACATAAGAATTAAGTAAGTATTTATGCGATTTGATATAGGTAAGTATATAATTATAAAAGTAAAATTTACATGAGTATTTTAGAAGGAATTGGAGATTAGATTAGATCACCATGTAAGGGAGTTCTTGTAACACTTCATTTTCAATACTGAATGCTCGGCATTAAATTAATTTACATTTAATCAATAACATTTAAAAGTTCAATGACAATCCCAGTATATTTAAGAGAGTTAGAGCACAATGAACAAAATGAATTCATAAACGCTTTTCAACTATTTTAAAAGAGAATTTTTTAGAGATAAATCTATTTAGGAAAAAAATAAACAAGATAAATCTATGAAAACACAGGTATGTAAGTAAATAAGTATCTCATTCTCTTAATATTTATATCAGTGAAAGTTGTATAAGTTTAATAAATCTGTGAAGAATAACCATTTTTTATATCAAACAAATTTTTTTTTTTTTTTTATAATTGTCTAATAATGTTAATTTGTCTTTATTTGTCTTCACCTGTATCATAAAATTTCAAGCTTTGTCTATCTCCCTTAAGATAGTTGGTTTGATACCTGCTAACATGTTTTAATTACATAATTTTAATAAAGTATTATACAATTTTCTTTATTGTCCCCCCCCCCCAAAAAAAAGGAATTAATTTCTTATAGTAAGAGAAGGCCCCAAAATTATTTAACTATAGCGGCCTTCGCCCGCTACGCTGGTCGGTTTATCTAAAGAAATCTTGAAGAAGTAGTTAGATAAGGTTCAGACATACATTAAAAAAAAAAAAAGCAAGTCGATCATTCAAAAAACGTTGGGAAATATCAAATATTTACTGTAATTTTTTAAGAAAAACAAAGTTTCGAAAAAAAAAAATTAAATCGAAAAAAAAATTACACTGACATATTAATGCAAGGAAATTTTCCCAGAGAGAAAATTCGCCTTGAATACAATATTTCAAATTCTTTTAATTGCTTATAGGCGTTAATGCCAACATAGTGAAAAAAAATTCCATGCTGGGAATCGAACCCGGGCCATCAGTATGGCGCACTGACGTTCTACCGACTAAACCACATGGAACGACAGCCAGCTTGAAACTTTCTCATACTTAAGTAGACTGGCGAAAACATAACGATAGCGCGTTTTAAAATCGCACAGTGACATCTATTGGATTTTATATGTACTAAAAAACGTTATGTACTAAAAAACGTGAGCAGCGCACCTAATAGTTTCTTTTGTTTCTTTTTGTTACTTTTTTGTCTGTTGTTCGATTTTGATGAAACAAAGCCTATACACTGCCCGGGAGTGTGCATTCTTCATTAGTGAAAACCGCATAAAAATCCATTCAGTAGTTACGAAGATAACCTCGAACAAACAGACAGACAGACAGACAGACAGACAAAAAATTCAAAAAATTTTTTTTTGTGTTTCATTGGTTTTCTTTTATCGCCCTGACTCCATTTTTGTCAATTATCTTCAATGTACAGACACACCGGGTCCTACTGTTTTATTATATGTATAGATTAGGGTAACTGGATTCCACATGGTCCAGTTAAACAGTACCAGATGGTCCCTGTTCTTGAAAAATGTATGGGGTAACAGGAACACTGGCCTTACACATGAAACATGAATTATGTCTAGATACCTAATAACATTAATGTATTTATATGCCTAATCTTAAGATTGTTTTATAAAAGTACTTGCAGTATTTTAATAAAAAGCCGAAGAAGTTCAATCAAATTAATGTTTGTAAAAAAAAAAAAAATCTTTGTCAACCTATAATAACAAAGACAGAGTTATGATCGAGTTGGCATACATTGTTTTAAGAACTGGAGATGCAATGCTGACAAAAGCTAAAACTTAAGACATCAAAAGTTTTTTCATAACATAGACTATGATCCAGTTACCTCATTGGTCCTGTTACTCCAGTTTACCTTACAGGGGTGTATAAATTGTATATGAAGAGTTGCATGAAAGAGTTTGCACACATTACTGGTTATTAACAGAACTTGCTGAAAGTAGATTTTACTGCATTATATGTTTTTAAGATGCCTCATTTCCATTGTATGAAAAAATGAAATTTCTTTACACTATTTTGTTGAGTGTTTGATGGAAATGTTTCATAATCTATGCCTAATGCATGATTTTTCACTCTTGTTATTATTAATTTTCAAAAATAATTGATAAATTGTTCGTTTATGGTTTGTTTATGTAGCTCTAGAATAAAATTTCAAGTAACCAATCTTTTATTTGAAATTTATGCACATGCTTTTCCTTTTCAATAGTTTGAAATCTTGAATTTGATAAATTTTTGAGTTTATGTTGAACTAAATCAAAATTCAATAAGTAATAAGTTATTGTTAACTCTTCAATTTTCAATCAAATGATTTTAGACAAGCTCAGCTTATATAAATTCATGTATTTTGTCTCTATATTTTGACTTGGAATCTCAAGTATTACATTGATAAAAATGTTTTGTCATATTTCATTTAGGGCATACATGCCTTAGGTGTACTGCCCCTGTTGTAGTATGGTAAAAATTGGATTATGAAACACAAACAACAAACCTCCAAAATAATTTGAATTTTGTGGCTAAAATTTCTCATTTTCAAAAGTTGGTAGGTTTCCTATAAATCCATTGTAACTGCTGATTACAATTACTTCTTGAATGCAAATTTTTCTTATTTTATGGGTTATTATAATTTCTTACGATAGTAAGTTTGGCCCAGAACAGATACATTTCGATTTGCTGCTGATTCACAGAGAAAATTTTGCTGCTTTAATCTCAGGATATTCAGAAAATGTTGTTAGATATTAGCTTTTAATGTAAATCTCTCTAGTGTCTCATATAACACTAGCTTGAATGTTAGAATGCTCATTTAGGAATGTTTCTTTTCAGGAACCTGATTTAGGTATTATTGATGATTGCCCTTCCAACTGGGAAGATGGTGAAAATCTAGAAGATGACTGGGATCCTAATCAATTAATAAGAGAAACAAAAAGAGCAGAAAGAGAAAAGCGTTTAGCTGAGCATCAACGTAGGAAACAAGAGCGAGAGAGTAGGCGTGCTTCCAAGCCGAATCCAGTTAATAGTATTGCTATCTTGAATTTATCAGACTCAAAAGATAAAACTAAATCTTCATGATAGTTGATTTTATAATTTTTTTTTATCTTTTTGTACATGCTTATGTATATTTTTGCATTTTGTGTTTATTGAAAGAAGACTGGATTATTTTGACTTCAGCATTGTAATTGTGCAGTGGTATCATGTTTTTAAAAGATCAAAATAATTTCATGAAAAACTATTTACTTGATTTTAGAATATTAGGGCTCATCCATTAATTATACTGTACATTCCATTTTTTTTAAACCCCTACTTCCTACATGTCACATGATATCATATTCAAATGATACCTTCCTTCCTGCTGTGACACATGTTTTGCAAATATTATTATTAATTTAAAGATAATTTTGTAAAAAAAATATTTGTTTAAACAAACAAGTAGATTGCATGCAAATATTTTTTTACCTTGTACCTTGTATTTTCTGTACCTTGCTAAGTAGCATTCAAAGATCAAATCCATGAATAAGTTAATTTATTGAAACTATTTAAAAATAACAATACCAAACCATCTCATAAGTTACAGATAGATTCAGCACAGTGATGACTACATATTTTTACAACCATACTGTAGTGGTTAGCAGTGAGTAATATTTATAAATATACATGACAGACAGTTACAGTCAATTAACACAACTTATGGTATATAACCATTCAAATAGTAGGTGTTCTATAAACATGGACACTTCTCCTAAACTCTTGATTACCTGATAAATAAAAAATTACAACTATTACTGAATCTGCCATTATTTCATAATTGAGATGTATTTCAAGTTTTAAAGGTGTTTTATGATTTCCTAATATGTTTTCTATTATGTCCTCAATGGCCAAACTTTGTTAATCAGCTTTTTTGTTTTACACACTCTTATTCTAATTTGTACAAATTTGTTCTTTTAATTTTGACTGCAAAGCCTAAGGCATGCCAACGTAATATGATATGGTTAATCAAGAAATGAGTCTATACCACACAAAGCACCTTTATCTGGAATATGATGTTTTACTTCATCAATATTTTGTATTAATATATGGTATACTGCCTGGATTGCACATCGACAAAATAACAAATGTGGGTGAAAAAACACACCCACATAGAAAATTTACATCTGTTAAAATTGATTTACCGATTGAAAAATCGTGCTATAAGTTAATCTAATATAATTTCGTATGCAGTGTTTTCTGCAGTTTCCATATATTGACCTTCGATTTATTCTGTTAAGCTGATCCTTAGTATCAAACCAGATTATGTGATCGATAAAGTTATTTGGGTGAAATTGTCCTCCAGTGTTTGTGTCCGGGATGGCTCAGTTTCAAGAGCATTGGCTGCTTCAGCCATTACATCCTGGTTCGAATCCTGGCCCAGACTTTTTTCATCGACATGGGAAATTTAAATCTGTTATAACTGATTTACCGATTGAAAAATTGTGTTATAAGTTAATATAATATTTTATAAATTTTGATGTGCTTTCAATTGTAATATTAAGCCACTTGTTTTGAAGAGCTGTCTTAAATTCTAAAAGTGTGGCTATAGGTATAAAACTCCATGCTTCACTGTTGGCAAGACACAGTTGAATGTAAAAGCTTCTCTGTACACAAACATTGCCAGTGATCTAAAATAGGGTGAATACCGATTCATAGTACATGACCTTGTTGTCATTGTTGTGGAGTTCAACCTCTGTGAGCTCTAAACCATTGTTGTCACTTGAAAGCATTATGCAATATTACTGGAATATTGCCACTCTACTGTGACTGTTTGCATGATGAGGCTTTTTTATAGTTTTGACTGAAACTGGATTTTGGAGATTATTGTTCATATGAAATGTTACTTTGGATAATGATTGCTTCTGCTTTTGACACACTATGTGTATCAAAACCTGTCTTCTTATCAGTAAGCTTTCTCTTTTATCCAATGTGTTGCTTTCGTGTCAAAATCTTGACATCATTTGTGTATGCTTCTTGAAAGCTGATACCGTATTTCTTGAACACTTTAAAATGCTTACTGTTTTCACCACTGAAGCTCCATCTAAACATATTCCAATAATTATGCTTCTTTGAAAATCTAAATGTTGCCACGTCATTCAGAGTATATGGTAGATGCAACCAGCATCTGTCACTGCTCTTGAAAGACTGAGTGCTTCCACTTAATGGCCATTAGGTAAGACTTCAGTGCTAGGTAGTGTGGCTATTCTGCAGGTGTTAAATATGGTATACTTTTTCAAATGCCAAATATTTTGTCCCCTGTCTGTAAATTATTTGATTGAAACTTTTGAATTTTGTTGTGGTCTCCTAGGTACATATCTACCATACCTAGGTCATAATCAGGTCCTATTCATGATTTGACATAAATAAGTGTCTGTCAATAAGTTATAAAAAAAATTCCAAGTGACTGCTGTTCATTTGTAGTGAAACACTAGGCATTAATCCTTTCAAGCACATTGTACCCAGTCCGGCATACCTAATTTTAATTACAAACTTGCAAACAGTACCAGTAATATTTTAATAAAATTTTGCTTTTATAGTGAAAGCTTAATTTAATGTTTCATAATATCTCAAAAAGTTGTTTCGAAATTCCGGTGTCAATTGATTTTACTAACAGAATTCGCCTGTGCCGGAAAGGATTAATTGGTTAAGAACATCTCTTGTATATCATTTTGCATGCCTTTGAAATATTTTTTTTATTTTATTTTATCAATGCCACAGATTCCAGATATAAGAATTAAAAAAAAAAATACATTGATGCCATTACATATGTTTAAAATCTGTATTCCAGAAATATAAAAAGCATATTAATTTAATTTTCTTCTAATTTGAGTACAAAATATTTAGTTTTTTTAATATTTAATTCATGTATTATAATATTTTAATGTTGAAAATTACACTGGTCTACAAAACATTTTGGAACAGATAAGTCAATGTTTTATAAAAGGACTTCTGTGTAACTTACAAAGTAATTATGTTGTTGAAATAACAACAACAAAAAAGTAAGGAAAATTGTTATGTTACATAGCATTTTGTAGTTATATAATCATTCAAGTGAACTTGCCCTTTGGTTACAGAATGGAACTGATGAATTTGAAAAGGCAAATTGTTGTTCTTTTCCAGAGTTATAATTCATAAAATGATGTCAAAGGAAATTTTAAAAGTTCTTGATATGTAGATGAAACTTGATGTCTTGATAGTAGAACACTTCAATTGGATGATAGAATGGAAGATTTTGAAAAAGGAAATCATTCCTTTTTCAGGTTTACAATGCCTAATGTGAGATGTTTGAGGAAAGTTTAAAGGTTTTTGATATGTAGGTGAAATAACACTTTGATTTTAAGCAGCGTTCAGATGTGCAGTTTGCTGAAGTTCAACTGAATTCCTGGAACTCCCTTTTTTCTCCATATGTGGTTTACTGACAATAAAAAACGAGAGATACAATGGTCAGGGAAATAACTATCTTAACCCTACTTAAGGGAAAGATTCCTGTCCTACATTTGAATTGTAGTTGAACTGGAAAAGTCGTTAACATCAAATGCGCCGACTGTAGACATAAAACGTTCTGTCTGCTAACCACAGAAAGTATTTGTGTGTGTTTGCAGCTTTAAGGTAGAACAGGTGATTTTGAAAAAGAAAATTGTTCTTTTTTAGATTTACAATGCATAATGTGAGATGTTTGAGGAAAATTCAAAGGTTCTTGATGAACAAACAAAATAATACTTTGAGTGGATAGTGGAACTGGTAATTTTTTGAAAAAGGAAATTGTTGTTCTTTTTCCAGAGTTATAATTCATGATATGAGACGGCTAAGGAAAATATTAAGGTTTTTTATATTTAGAGAAATAAAGATTTGACTGGATTGTAGAAAGGGTGATTTTTAAAAAGCAAATTGTTGTTCTTTTCTGGAATTATAATTTATAATATGAGATGTTCAAGGAAAGTTAAGATTCTTGATATGTGGGTGAAATAAAATTTTGATTGGATGGGGGAACAGGTGATTTTGAAAAAGAAAATCATTGTTCTTTTTCATATTTATGATGCCTAGTGTAAGATGTTTGAGGAAAATTTAAATGTTCTTGATAAACAGATGAAATAATACTTTAATTGGTAGGTGGAACTGGTAGTTTTGGAAATGCAAATTGCTTTTCTTTTCTCGAGTTATAAATAATACTATTAGATGCTTAAGGAATGTTTAAAGGTTCTTGATTTGTAGGTGAAATAACACTTCGATTTTGATGTAAAACAGGTGGTTTTTGAAAAAGGAAATCATTGTTCTTTTTCAGATTTAGAATGTCTAGTGTGAGATGTTTGAGGATAATTTAAAGGTTCTTGGTATGTACTTTATCAAGCAATTTCTCAAAATTGTACAACAACCTTGTGTTGCATGATGAAGAAAAACAATATTTTCTGATTAAAACCAGGCAAAATTTCAATTATTGCAGTTTCTGCTCCAGAAATTAGTTTTCAATTTGCAAACTAGTGTTATAGCATTAATTGCTATGGCTGCCAATCATATTTAAAATAAGAATTTTAAATAGATATTTTAAAAAGTGTATTTTTTGCCATATATTAGAAAATAATGAAGCTAGTTTGATAATGGCTTTGTGCCTTATTTTTATTTACTGATTTTGTTTGTGTCATGAAATTAAACATATTTATTTTTTATTAGACTTGCTGTAAAAAATAAAAAATAAATCAAAATATTATCTTTAGCTTTTTTGTATTTGAACTGTATATACCAATCTAGAATTTTTTTTAATATAGCATGAACTAATTTTTTTAAATTGGAAATTCCTATATTTGAGATGGAAAGACTGAAATTTTACAGAATTTGTATAAAAGTAATGAGATCTATTTTTTTCTGATGCAATGCCACACCTTACATGATCTAAGCAAAATTGATGGGTGGGGAGAAGGAGGGCAAGTCAACTTGAACATGCAACAAGCATAAGTCACCCACAGGCTTCTGTTTGGTTCATATTGCAGTTAGTTTTAGTGAATTTCTGTCCCCAGGCTATGTTTAAGTTTGAAAATGCAATATTCTACGCAACACCACTACTGTTCCAAGTGAGCCTATGTTGTTTGAAGTGTTCATGAGTGAAAGCCTGTCAAAATCTGCTGTTTTGAGTTGGCTCAAGTCCATCTAAGACAGGGAAAGTTTTAAAAGATGAATCTCGCACAGGATGTCCATCCACAAACAGAAATGAGGACAGTGTGCAACATGTGCAAGATGTATTGAACTCACACTGGCAGTTAAGTCTTTGAATGATCGCAGACAGTGGCACCAACTTTTGAAAAATATTGGGTGGGCTTAATTAATAGTGGGTGGATGGAAATATCAAATTATTGGGTGGGCTTGCGACCCATCGGCCCATATAAGTTGGTGCCACTAATCACAGACCATGTAGGAATTGATAAAATGACTATACACACCAACCTTACTGAGAATTAGCAGATGAGAAAAATCTGTGCCCAGCTTATTCAGAAAATTTTGACAGATGTTCAAAGGCAAAATTGTGTGCTTGTTTGTGAAGATTTTTTTGCAGAGAGTTCCATCAGACCCAGAACTTTTGAAAAATTTTGTCCTGTTCTCCCGAGTAAAGACAACCCTCAAAGAACACCACTATGGGACCCAGAGGTCAAAATGGCTTTGATGTATTGCTTGTTGCAAAAGTGTGTTGATGCCCAAGGATCTTATTTTGAAAAAAAAATATTTGTAGCAATACCTTCAATGTATATTTTTCCTGAATTTGGTCTCATTACGTTTATGCAAATCCTGTATTGAAATTTTTTACCATAATTGTAAATATTTAGCTTTCAAAAGTGATTCGATAACATATTTAATGTCTTCACATATAAAAAGTCAATTTTCTAGTCTTTAATTTATATTATATTAGATATTCTTTTTCTATATATTTTTGAAAATGACTAATATATTTCTATTCTTTATTTTAAATGGATGGTTGTACCACTATGTGTATTGCATAGATATGCAATGGTTGTATCTGTATATGTTCTATTTTATTAATAAAGCTATTGACAAAATATTATATATTAGTAATGTACAGGTAGAAAAATGAAGATGGAGGATTTATGGCTTTTGAAAGCATATTAATCCAGCATACCACTGCCAAATAATGAATGGCATTGATTGACTCGAGTCATTGTTTTTAGTTTTTCCTTTGTTGTGTTGCTTTTATTTTTTGTATATATTGTATAAATTTGTACATATGCTTGTAGATTAAAATAAACGAATTTACTTTCCTTTTATTTGTCCTTTGTTTCAATATTCTGATACTTAACCATTAAATCTCCAAAACTATTCAAAGATTTGCCTTAACAGAAATAAACCTATACCCAAAATTTAAAGCAAATCAGATATTTCTGCATAAAAACCCATTTATCTGTTTTAAGGGAGGGCTAATCGCCCATCCACCCCTTAACAAAAGAAACCCACAAATAATCAGGGCAGCATCTTATCAATATGAACCTATATACAAAAATTGAAGCAAATTGGTTAATTCTGCATAAAAACCACTTACCTAAATTAAGAGGGGTGGGTAGCCCCCATTCTGATGCCTCATTTATATTTATCCATTGAATCCCCAAAACAAATCAGGGAAGTGCCTTATCAAAATTTGAAGCAAATCTGTAAATTCTGTGTGAAAAACCCATTTGCATAAATTAAGGGAGGGGGAAGGTTACCCCCCATTTCCCCTCTTTATACTTAACCAATGAACACTTAATAGTAAACCAGGGGTGATTCTCGTCCGAAAATTTAAGGCATCCTCTTCTGAAAATTTGAAATTGGGTTATCAGTTCCGCATAGTTGCCAATTTGTCTGGTACGATTTCGTCAATGTTTTTTTGTAAACAAACTTTGTCAAAAGATCGATGAAAAACGCGAATTTCCTGTGCGGATCGCGCAAAAAACGGCAATTTCACCAAATATCGCAGATAAAACGCTGATTTCATCTGAAGACGGCGGGAAAATGCCAATTTCCTCTAACGATTGCGGATATAACGCCGGTTTCGTTAAAAGTTCGCGGTAGAAAAGCCGTTTTCGATAAAAGATCGCTTAAAAATATTTTGTCAAAAGAATATTTGAAAAAATACTCCGATTTCATCAAAAGATCACGGAAAAAACGCCAATTTTGTCAAAAGATCGCCGGAATAAAACGCCGTTTTCAAGAAAAAATCGCGTAAAAAAAAGCAAAATTTGTCTAAAGATCGTCAAAAAAACTCCGATTTCGTCAAAAGATCGCGGAAAAACCACCGATTTTGGTAAAAGGTCGCAATACAGGCATGAGATTCTTCCGCGGTTTTCCGCTTTTTTGTCATTTTTCGCGTTTCCGATTTTTTATATCTTCAAGGATCGTAGGAAAAAACGAGATTTTTGACAAAATATCGCGAAAAAAAGCGATTTTTGTCAAAATATTGCGGACTATGCCGATTGGTGCGTTATCCCGCGCTGCTGAATTTGAATCTGAAATATTGCGGAATAAAAGCGCGATTTTCACCGAAAGGTCGCAAAAATAGCTATTTTCGTCACAATATCGCGAAACGAACACGGATTTCATCAAAACTGGCAAGAAAAACGCGGTTTTCGACAAAACATCGCGAGCAAAACGCGATTCCGTCGAGAGATCGAGAGAAAAAAGCGAATTTTTTTCACCGAAAGATCGCAGAAAAAAAGTCATTTTCGACGAAAGATCGCTGAAAAAACGCTATTTTCGTCGAAAGAATGCCATTTTCGTCATAATATCACAAAAAAAAGCACGGTTTTCGTCGTAATATCGCGAGAATATCGTGGTTTTTGTGAAAATATCGCGAGAAAAACGTGGATTCCGTCAAAATATCACAAGATAAACGCAGATTTCGTCATAAGATCGCGAGAAAAACGCGGATTCTGTCAAAAGATCACGGAAAAAAAACCCAGATTGCGTCAAAAGATCGCGAAAAAATGCGGATTGCGTCTAAAGATCGCGAAAAACACCATGATTTTCGTCAAACTCGCGAAAAACGCCATGATTTTCGTCAAACTATCGCGAAAAAACCGTGATTTTCGCCAAAAGATCGCGAGAAAACCACGATTTTCGACTAAAGATCGTGGAAAAAATGCGAATTTCGACAAAAGATCACGGAAAAAAAGCAAATTTCTTGTAGGAATCGGAAAAAATACGAATATCGTGATAGAATTGCAGAAAATTTGCTGCAATAATGTTTTCAACAGCTTTTTTGCAATTGAGTGACAAATTAAACATTAGCTTGCATGTTTGTTAATTGATGTTTTAAATGAAACCTGTTAAAATTTAAACTGGACAACTAGCTAAGATTGCTGTGCAAAACATTGCTTCAGAAGTATGAACTTAAAATAGAAACTTTAATTTCAGAACTACGTATAATAATTGCATAAATGGATTCACTCTTACCTTCTTCTCTCCCCCCCCCCCTTCTCCTCTCCAAAAAATAAAATAAAACAGGATTGAAAGAAAAGTATTGGCATTTTTGTTGTGAATTAAATAAGCTTCTTAATTGTCTTACACGCGCGCTATTTAAAAAAAATTCTCATTTTCTGGTTCACGCGCTTTTTCCCTTTTTTTAACTTTTTGCAATCTCATGCCTGGCAATAAATCGCCGATTTATCTAAAATATTGCTGATTTCGTCTAAAGATAGCGGGAAAACGCCGATTTTGTTCGAAGATCGCTGTAGAGAAGGGGGGGACTCACGACCCCCCCGTCGATTTTCGAAAATGCGATGCGAATTTCCGAAAAAAAAAATTCATCCAGAATCTCCCCTGTACTAAACACCCATTTATCTAAATTTATCACCCCGTGCCCCTCTTATCCAATGAACTCCCAAAACAAATCATGGAGGCGCCTCTTCAAAATGACGCTACATCTAAACTTTAAATGAAATCTGATAATTCTGCATGAAAAAGCCACTTATCTAAATTAAGGGGGATGAGCCCCTGTTCTCCTCCCCCTTATACAAATCCAATGAACTACCAAAACTTATGAAGGCGCCTCATCAGAATGATCCTATATCTAAAATTTAAATGAAATCTAATTATTCTGCATGAAAAACCCATTTATCTAAATTAAGAGGGGAATTAGCCCCCCCCCCTTATATTTATTGAATGAATTCTCAAAACTAATCAGGGAAGTGTCTTATCAGAATAAATCTATATCCAAAATTTGAAGTAAATCGGATATATTTATCATGAGTTATCGCGTTACATACATATATAGATACGCATATATAGATACAGAACAGGCGGGTACATAAGCTCTCAGGTTTTGATTGCATGTAAGCTAAAAACACTTCAAATGAGGTAAATATTTATGTTGTTGTATTGGTTAAAGTAAAAAACTAATTTTATAAAAATCATTAACTCTAACTTTTTATACGGTCCCTCAATACCTATAATTATGTATAATAAAAGTTTACACATATTATACAGATATAATACAGAAAGATGTACTACAAAAATTGACAGAATTATTCAATTTCAAATTTGAGATTATTTGCTCATGATTTCGTCTTTCATTAAGGGATCAGTTAAAAAATGAAAGTAATTGAAGATCAAAATCAAGGTGTAATGTCCTTTTTACGGCGAAACCACTTTTAGCCGGCATCACCAAATTGGAGTATCCAGTGTTGAATTCAGACACTTTTCTCCGGGAGGGACTTCAGTGGCACACTGTAGAGTTCTGAGGGGCGGGGGGGGGGGATTGCACTTTTTGGCCATTGAAAACGCAAAATTTCCGGGGGGGGGCATTTTATTGCTCCGGGGGGAATGCCTCTCCCCCGGGCCATCCCCTGAATTCAACACTGGGAGTATCGCCAAAGAGGATAATTTCATATAAAAACTTTAGCTGACTTTTAGATGTCTTATGCAAAACGAAGAATGAAACATTGAAATTAAACAGAAAAATAAAAATCAATTAATTAGCATATTAGAAAATAGTCTACTAAAAATAATAATACAACAAATACCAGAATCTATTTTAGATACTTTTAGAGGTCCAACAGCATTCAAAAGAGAAAGTAAGTAGTATTGGTACCATGAAAATAAAACATACTAAGAACTGGATAAATGGCAGCGGGATGCAAACGACTAGTCGAGCTCTAACAACGAGAGAACAACTTTGATAATTGATTATTTTTATCTATGTTATAGGTTAGAGGCCCCTTAGTCTCAGGTTCAACGAATATTATACAACGCTCCTTAGTTCTCGAGAAATAGGGGGGGGGGGGAGATCTAAAATTATAATACAGCTGAAGTACTTATTTTGTAACAGTCTTTACGCTGGCGTAGCCCATTCCATAGAGCATTAACTCGTACGTCCGCGGAGCTTGAGTTCGATCCCGGAACGCGCTACTTTTTCTTTTTTTGTTTTGTAAATGTACCGTAATTTCGGGTGTATAAGCCGCGGATCAAACAATTCTTTTTGGACCCAGAAATCTTATTTAGAGATTGAAGATAAATATTTACGGCGATTTAAGTAGTTATACTTATTTCTTAAAAAATTCTGGGTCGAAAAAGAATTGTTTAACCTGCGGCTTATACACTCGAAATTACGGTACTTGACATTTACCAAAACTCATTGTCAATTAAAAATTTGTATAACAAATATTATTAACGCATTTATTTATTTTCTGTAACTAAATCGTTATATAAAACAGTGATTAAAATGATTAAAAATGTATTTCATTTTATTATTTATCGATGTACTGATATTGAATAATTGCGTCAGTTCGTGACTTTAAACAAACATCCTTTATCCCTTTATGTTTTGTCCTAATAAAGGAAATGAATAAGATGAAATTACAGGATAATTGAAATGTGCTACATTTGTTTGCTCATTAATTGTTTTATTAATATACTTATAATTTAATATTCTCAATTAAAAAATTTAAAATTGTACATTGATTACAATTTAAATATTTAATTTTTATCTATCCTTTTTGATATTTTAATCATTAAATTTTTCTCAGCATTTCAAGAAAAAAAAAATAGATCTATTATGATTAGAAAAAAAAAATCCAAATCTTTTGTGGCACCCTCTAGTTGTGGCAAAAATAAATGCAAAATTAAGATAAAGGTGAACTTAAGGGTGTTCTTAAATCAAAAAGGGCAACTTTGTGACATATGCATTAATTTATTTTTGTTCGGAAATGCATAAAAATAGCAGGTCTTGTTGTTCAGAAACTGTCTAATTGCATTCATTCTTCTGTTTTTTGAAAAACACAATAGATTTTTCATAACAAGCCTTCAAAGTTGACTTCTTTTGAGCATCTTTCCCGACGAAAGCAGAAAAACCGGTCGAAAAGCATGGGAAAAACGGGTGATCGATTGGTCGAAATAGCTTATAACTCGATAGGTAATTTAATTATCATGAAAAGGAAAAATAAGTTCAATTCGAAATCGCTTCCATAGTCAGGCATTCCAATTTTATATATTTCCGTTAAAAAATGAATATGTAAATGTGTCAAAACGCTTTTCGCTTGTTGAGCGGATCAGTTAAGAATACCCTTAAAATGATTCAAAGTGAAGAATATACGTATTACAAAATTAAAAATCTTTAATATGCAAAAAAGAGGTTGTAATTTAATTCTTATGCTATTTTTGAATATAATTATGCTTCTTAATTTGAAAATAGAATAGCATTATCATCGTATCTACTTCCCTTATTGAGGCAATATATTAATAGTGTTTCTTTAAATTTACGAATTGAAACTATTGTTAGATATCATTACACCGACAAAGAATACATGAAATACATTTTACAAGTAATTTTTTTTTTAAATCAACAATTTAAAGAATACATATTTTAAAACTCATTAAAAAATAAGTTTTATGCAACGATTTAGTTGCAGTTAAAAATAAATGCATGAAAATTATAATTGGTTTTTTTGGTTAATTGGTAAAATTGGTTAAAGACACAATTTTTAATTAACAACGAGTTTATTAAATTATAATTAAAAGTGTAATTATAAAAGAAAAAATAAGAAAAAACAAACGTAGCGCTTTCCGGTATTGAACCCGAGGCCCGCAGATCAATGAGCTTAGATTATACCGAATGAACTACGCCAACATAAAAATCCCTGTCGGCTTGGCCTATAGGCGGAGGTAGATTTCGAAGAGTTTTCATTTCAACAACAAAAAATAGAATATGATTACAAATAAACCCAATTTAACAATTATATTTGGCCACTTTTGAAAACTTTTTTATTTTCATTTTTCTGTAAGAAGTTTGTAAGGATTTAACTGCTGTAAGAATCTAATTTGGCTAATTAAAACTAGACATTGGACTGGCACATCGAAGTCTGGTGATTGTGTGAGCACTTAAAAGGATTAAGGTCATTTTCTTCCTGTCGACGGTAAGTCTAGCTCGGCCTTTTTCATGTGACATTAGCATATTAGTTACGGCCACCATTGATTTATCGCCAGACCTCCCAGAAGCCGAGAGACGTAGGAAATAGTTTCATTTATTCCCAGACGGACGATGGCAATCTGGCGCCAAGGCATATCCCAGCCGAACCAATAACTTTGATCTGGGAGGGGCCCGAAGGAGGAGTTGTTCTCCTGATGGGGATGAGAGAAAAGTTGGATGAGGATTCTCGAGGATGCAGCTCGCTGTAAAAGGCGTGTGGTATGTTTTTCATAGAGAACCCTGAGTTCTTAGAACTGTACATTATTTTATCATATCTTGAATAAAGTCATTTAATATGGAAAGGATTTGCATCACTTCATAGCTACCAAATATTTACCTAACCATATATAGTAATGCAAAATCCTCACAAGTTGTTTTATTAAAATCAACTTAAGTGAAATTCGGCTCAAATGCCCATTTTGACAACATGTTTTGAAATATATTCTGACTTTATTAAAAAATCAACCAATACGGCACATTACACAGTTCCTAAATAGCAAAAAACTGCCGATTGAATGCGTTTGAGAGTAAAATTGAATTTAAAAATGAGTCATAAAGTAACTAATCTGTTATTTAAATGCATCTACAATTGTTTCATCAAGATCGCTTCGGGAAATTTTGTGCGAAGTTCCCAATTTGACAGCTTTTTTTTAAATATATACACTGCTCAAAACAATTAAAGGATATTGCAGTTTTAGGTGGATTTTGTATCTGGGAAACTTTTTAGCTGATTGATACATGGTCGACAGACATAGTAGGTTATATGAGAATAAATTACACATGTTTGGCAGAAAAAAAATGCATTTTATTGCGCATTTGTGTACAAAAGGAAAAAAACACAATTTGTGAATATGAGAGAAAAAGAATAAGAAAAGGTGTTTTCTTCAAAGAAAATCATTTTCAGTAGGGGGTATGGTTTCCACGGGCGGCCAGCAACGTTGAACACGTTTGAGGCATGGACTCAATGAGGCTATTAATGACGAGTTGGGGTATTCTGCCCCACTCTTCCAGAAGAGCTCTTTCCAGTTCTTGGAGAGTTTGTGGGGGTTGTTGGCGGCCAGAAACTCGTCTACCTAGAGCGTCCCAAACGTGCTCGATTGGATTCATGTCTGGAGAACACGCTGTCCATTCCATTCGAACGATTCCTTCCTCGAAAAGGAAATCCTCCCTCCACCAGGTTTGCACGATGGGGCCTGCAGTTATCGTCCATTAAAATGAAGTTATCTCTGATTGCTGCAGCGTAAGGGACTACAATAGGTCTGAGGATCTCGTCCCTATATCGTCGACCAGTCAGAGCTCCATCTCGAATGATGTAGAGGTCAGTGCGCCCGTCAATGGAGATGCCACCATACACCAACACTCCTCCACCGCCAAATCTGACACTTTCGTGCACAAACGCAGGATTATTCCTATTGCCACGGTCCCTCCAGATGAAAATACGCCTATTATCTGGATGCACAGAAAAACGGGACTCGTCAGAAAACAGAATATTGCTCCATTCATTTCTCCTCCAGTTGACATGCTCGGTTGCCCACTCCCTGCGGTCGCGACGATCCCTTGATGTTAATCTAACACATACCATCGGTCGGCGAGCATACAGACCTACAGCACTGAGCCGGTTTCGGACAGTCTGAGTTGAAATCGTGGTGCCTGTAGTCGAGCGAAGGTGTTGTTGGAGAAGAGTAGCGTTCATGTTTCGGTGTCTCCGAGCTGTTAACACTAAATACCGATCTTCATTGGGCGTTGTTGCCCGTCTACGACCTTGCCCTGGTCTTCGGCCTGCACATCCACTCTCCAAAAAACGGTTCCAGATCCTGGAAATGACACTTTGTGACACTCCAATGGCTTGCGCTACTTCGGCTTGAGTTTGGCCCCCTTCTAACCTACCAACAATTCTCCAAGCTCCTGAATCTGTCAAATGACTTCGCTGAGACATCGTACTCATCGAAACAAAGCAATCACTGAATGCCGATCATCCTTGTCTTCATTCTCTTTTATCCAGTTGAAAGTCAAATTTCATTCGCTGCCGCTGACGCGACGTTTTTGACGTCGAACTCAAAATTTGCATACTCCACAGTTTGAAAACCAGAAAAATTTGCATTTGTGATTCTCTTCTTCTATTTTCGGCAAAAAAATTCGTTTATATCTTTATTTTATATAAAACTTCAAATATCCTTTAATTGTTTTGAGCAATGTATTTAGCCTTTATCAAAAAACTGACCAATACGGCACATTACACAGTTTCTAAATAACAAATAACTGTCAATTGAATGCGTTTGAGAGCACACTTGAATTTAAAAATAAGTCATAAAATAACCAATTTGTTATTAAAATACATCCTCATTTCTTTAATCACGATCGCTTTGGGAATTTTTTTGCAAAGTGACCACTTTGACAGCTTTTTATAAAAATATATTTAGCCTTTATAAAAAAAATCGACGAATACGCACATTATATAGTTCCTAAATAACAAAAAACTGTCAACTGAATGCATTTGAGAGCGAAATTGGATTTAAAAATGAGTCATAAAATAACCAATTTGTTATTTGAATACATCCTCAATTCTTTCATGATCACTTTGGGAAATTTCGTGCGAAGTGTCCATTTTGGCAGCCTTCTTTGGAATATATTCTGCCTTTATCAAAAAACTATGCAATCCGTCACATTATATAGTTCCTAAATAAGAGGACCTGTAAATTGGATGCGTTTGAGAAAAAAAATGGATTTAAAAATGACTCGGAAAAAACACAATTTGTTATATTTTCGCAATTTTCAATCACGACCACTTCGGGGAATTCTTTTCAAAATACCCTTTTTGGCAGCCTTTTTTGAAATATATTCTGCCATTACCAAGGACCTGGCCAACATGTTACATTATATAGTGCCTAAAAATGAGGATTTGCCACCAACTCCTATTTTTGTTTAATTTATTTCTGCTGTAAGAATTGGTCCTATGAAAAACTTGTTAGTATAAAAGTTGTAAATATTATTGAGAAGATGTAAAATAAATTTAATTAGATTTGATTGCTTAAGAATTGAGTAAGTTATGGATTTTTTTCTTTTTCCACCCCGCTTTTTCTTTTCGTTTTTAATTTTTTTCATCAGTAAAAGTTAGTACTATCAAAAACTTGTAAATACAAAAGTTTTAGATAAAGTTAAGAACATTTATACAAAATTTATTTGGATTTGATATCTTGAGAATTGCGGAAGTTATGAATTTTTTTCTCCCCAAAACCCTGTTTTTTTTTGCCCCTTGACCCCATTTTTAATTTTATCAAAAATCCATCATGCATAAACTTTTAGCCCATTTTTAGAAGTAATATAAACTTTAAACTGATTCGATATCTATTTTAATTAAGAAGTTATCGTGTTTTTTCTGTTTTCACAAAACCCCTCTCTATTTCCACCCCCTTGGTCCGATTTTGCCCATTAATGAGCTCGACTGAGATTTTATACCCCTTGATTTTATGTAAAAGTTTGAAGAAGATCTGAGCATAATTATAGAAGTTATCGTGTCTAGAAGAAAGTGAAATATATATATATATATGTATAGATATAGATATATATATATACCTATATATATATATATATATATATGTATATATATAGATAGATAGATATAGATATATAAATTTTTTTACTGGTGGTAGTTTTGGGGCCTGAGAGTCATGATCGGTGTAGATCTGCAAAAATTTTTCAGAAATTCCAACATGGGAGAGAATGCAATAGGTAGTATTTCATACGAAATCTACCTAAAATTCTGTTTTAAAGTAAGTATTTAAGTTGTATTATAATAGTAGGCCCCCGTGTTATTCGAGAACTAAGGAGCGTTGTATAATATCTGATGAACCTGAGACTACAACATGTGCAAAAATAAAGTCTGTGATTATCAAGTTGGGTCTTTTCTTGTAAGATCAAGAAAACTAGGATTATGCAAATTATAATAGTACCACATTTTGGATAAAAGACGAGCCATCTAGTAGGACATGCTAATCGGCGCAAAGATCATGATGGCAGAATACTCATACACGCAATATGTCGAAATGATACTTATTTATGGTGAATAGAAAAGGAATACCAAAGCGCCTGCGAGGATTTTTTCACAGCGTTTCTTTAGGGAATCGACATCCAACGCTTGAAGTCTTATAGAGCGATCGGCTCAGTTGCACCACGACCGAAAGCAAGCAGACGGGCAAGGTGTAAAGTTCAAGTGATCCCGGCGGAGCTACTGGCATTCTCCTTTCAGATCCACAACTGAGCACGGTGGATCAGCGCGTCCACATGTCTGGCCTTTATTACGTGCACATCCGACAGTGGTGCAAGCATTGATGCTGGGTGACCACGCATGACAATTTGATTATTGTAATTTCATGCTCTACATTTAAAAAGCCGTCGTTCTTTTATGACATTCTGTGGAACTTGAGTCAACGTTTACACGGATTGGCATTTTAAAAATGTGCTTTACTGACCTCTGAAAAACCCTCACATCTCCCGCACTCTACGACACTAGATATGCTAGTCAACAAACATGTGATGAGGGATATGGGGAACCCAGATTACTGGACCTGGACCCATATTTTACTATTGGATCTTAACTTTCGATCGTTACCTGCACCTATTAAAATTACGGTACGTGAGTGAAAAAAGCTGCAGCTTCGAAATGCATGCCGGGTGTGGTTTCAACGTGAGGGGACCCTCTCGCTTAAAAACTCTCACCTGCTATGCTCTAACGTGTCCAGTTAGAGCATAGCAGGTGTATCATCAGTCCACCACACATTCATTTGTGCATTGCCGCTAAAGGAGAACCCTTTGAGCAGTATCTGTAATGGACTCCAGCGTTTAATTTTTTTTTTTTTTTTTTTTTTTTGTAGACAGTTTTCTGATATGATAAAAAACTGATATTTTTTTTTTGTTTTGTTTACTTTCAACATTTCATTTTTTGATTTGTATACGACCCCTAAAAATTAGCTAAATTTTTCACATGATTTCCCTGTTTCGCGATACCTTGATTCGGCGATACCGGTTAAGGGTGTATTCCGATCCAAACTGCCTTTTTTCAGATTTATTTTTAGATTCATTTTTGCTCTCAAATGCACCAAACTTTCGAATTCTCTTATTTAGAAACTATACAAGGTGCCGTGACTATCAATTCCTTGATAAATGCAGAAAATGTTGCAAAAAATGTTGTCAAAAACGGCGTTTTGGACCAAATTTTCCGAAGCGGGAGGTCTGCGAACGAAAAAAAGGGTCACGCTGAGAAAATAATTGCTTATAAATCAAATTCTAATTAAATCAGCGAAAAATTACATCACACGGCACCTTGTACGTCACTTCAAAAATCCCCTCAGCAAGTTTCATGCTTCTACTTTTAAAAATATGTCCAAAATTGTATCTGAAGATCTAGAGCTGTTGAAGGTGGAAAATCATTTTTTCGAATACACCCTTAAAAGTAGTTTCGCTGTAAAAAAAAAAAAAAAAAAAAAAGACCTGCATCCTGATTTTGACCTCCAATTTAATTGCTCCCTCAATGAAAGACAAAACCACATGCAAAAATCTGAAATTTTGAAATTTAATAACTTTGTCATTTCTTGTATTACAGAAGTCAAACTTTTTGTGCCATATCTGTTATAATATGCGTAACTTTTATTACATATTAGTATAGGGTTTGGGAGAGAATATAAAAAGTTTGATTTCGTATATTTTTTTTAATTGATTTTTTTCATTAAAAAATGCCTTTGAAAATTAATAATGAGGTAAAATGAATATTTACCTCATTTGAAACGTTTTTGTAACTGGAACTATGTGTCTACGAACAATTGTTAAGAAATTAAAGATCAGCGATAGATAACATATTGCACCCTGTAGAACAAATTGTAATCTGATTTAATTCTAATACACTACATGGGCTAAAGATGACCGTCCACTTGCGATTTTAGACATTTTGTTAAATATCTAGAAAAATACATGAGGAATTATCTTGAAACTCTAAATGTGTAAATATAATAGTAAAAGTCACAAATTTCCGTGAAGATTTTTTGCCGAAACTCCAAAGGGGATCGTCAACAAATTAAAAAGGAATGAATATCTTTTGGATAACCCTGTCAAAGCTAATGTATCAAAAGCGTTCAAACTCTAGATTATGATTGAGTGGTTTATTATAATAAACTGTGTTTATTTTTATGTCGATGACATGCATACTCGAAGAAAAATTAAGGTTTTTATAAAGACGGTCCCAAATTTTTCCAAGATTTTTGCTTATAATTGTCAGAGTTCTTAATATAAAATAATATTCTTTCCTGAAAATAAGACAAATAATATCGCACACAATATCCTGTTATAAGAATTAAAAAATAATAAAAATTGTATGAAAAATTAGTAGGTTTACTAAATAATTTTTCACTGCGCATGAAAAAAATGCGAGTCTCATTAAGAGGTCGCAGTAAAAAACTTATTTTGTCAAAGAATAGAAAAATAACGAAAATTTTGTCAAAGAATCAGGAAAAAAGAGTGATTTTCATAATGTATTTAAAAACAGAGTAATTAATCAAAAAATCGCAAGAAAAAAAAAAAAAAAAAAAAAAAAAGAAAAAGAAAAGCACAAATTTTTTCATACAACCGCAAAAATTGTGGAAATTCATGGAGGGATTGTGATAAAAAAGACAAATTTTATCTGAGAATCGCAGAAATAACAAAAATGTCGTCAAAGGATCGCGAAAAAACCGCAAATTTTGTTGAATATCGCGAAACAATTCGAATTTTGTCAAACTATGGCAGAAAATCGAGAATTTTCGCAAAGAATCGTGGAAAAACAAAACTTATATCAAAAAATCGTGGAAAAACGCGAATTTCGTCAAAGAATTGCTAAAAGAACACAAATTTTGTTGAATATTGTAAAATAACACGAAATCTTTTTTGACTAACGATCGCGTAGAAAGAGCAAATTTTGTCAAAAAATTCAAATAAAAACGCAAATTTTGTCAAAAGTCGCGGAAAAAAGCGAATTTTGTCAAAAAATCACGAAAAAACACGAATTTTGTTGAATATTGCGAACAACGTGAATTTCGTCAAAGGATCCCAGAAAAACGCGAATTTTGTCAAAGGATCACGGAAAAAAGTGAACTTTGTCAAAGGATCGCGGAAAAAAACTCGAACTTCGACAAAGGATTGCAGAAAAAATAAAAATTTCTGACAAATGAACGCGCAAAAGCGCAAATTTCTGTCACAGGATCGTGGTAAAAACATGAATTTTGTTCCAGGATTGTGAAAAAACACAAAATTCTGCTAGAGATTTGCATAAAAAAGCATGGATCTCGTCAAAGTATCGCGAAAAAACAAAAATTTTGTCCGCGGATAGCGGATAAAAAAGATTAATTTTTTCAAAAAGTCGCGGAAAAAACGCATAATTAGTATCGGGAAAAGAATTTTCTTTCTACCTCTCTATTGCCTTTCAGAAAATTTGCTGTATATTTCATATATATATATATATTTTTAATTTTAACTCAAAATCATCCTTGCGAATTTCGTCGATTATATCATACATTGGAAAAATTGCAAATTTTTTCAATTTGCAGCGGGAAAAAATACTTTCCACGGTCTTACGAGTCAGAAAAATTCCGAATTTTAGGCAAAAAGTCAGGGAAAAGTCAAGGAATTTTCGATGCACTACTTTGAATCAAAAATTTTTTACAAATCTACTTTTTATTATAAAGCTTCAAAAATTACAATTCACAGTCAAATTTTTAACACTACTTTTGTTCTTTAATTTTAAACTACATTAATTTTTTTTATGAATCCTTATTTAAATGGGGCTCACCAGTAGTTGACAGGTTCTGCTCTCGAAGATGGTGGACTCGAGGTGCTGGGTTACCCAATCGCTCCCATCAGCCTAACCGTTCGTAGTTTTTGTGGTTTCCTTTGAACCTTTCGTAAATATGGGTTTGGTTCACTTAAAAAGACAAAGACGCAGGACACTTTCCTAGGGTCTATATCCGTCATGCAGATAACTGGCCGACAGTATATTTTTCAGTATGCTGTATTCTTTAAAAGAATCTTTATTGTGTGTTTAGTAAAATCCACATTTTTTATAGAAATTGAGTCGGGCCAAGCCGGGTCTGCTTTCACTGATTTCAGTACGGGCCAGGCCGGGCTTTTAATTTTTACACCGGAGCGAGAAAAAATAACTTTCATTCGGTCTGGCCCGAGCCTAAATTTCCGGCCCATGCAGATCTCTAGAAGGCTTTGACAAATTTTTATTAAGTTTGTTTGAACTTTTTCCGGTTGAACAGTGCATCAAACATAAGTAATATAACGGTTGTGCATTCAAAATTCTAAAATATATTTTTAAAGATATGAAATGACTTATTTCGGATTTTTCCTTATCTTTTCGTTTATGGTTGAACATTTAATTTTTTAAAAATATTAAAAATTTTAATTATTTAAGTGTATATGTGTCCACGCGATGACTACAAATGGGGGGGGGGGATATAATTTTCTCGAAAAGTGCTTCGAAACTTTTGCCCCCTTTAGTTTTAGAGCCCAAGTTACGTCTATGTTTCACAAGCTCTTCGTGATTTACTAATGAAAAATTGTACTCAAATTCAGAACCACATCGATGCTGTTTAACTTAGAGAGTTACATCTTCAAAATTATGATTTCTAAATATATTTTTCTTTTATTAAAAACTCAACTTTATTTGAATACTTTTCTTGATTTAATAATTTATAGAGAAATGTTTTTTTAAATATACTTTTTTAATTGCAGAGCTTCAAAATTATGATTTGTAATTTTTTTTAATTAAAAATTCAACTTTGAGTATTTTCTTTGAAATATTTATACTGATTAGTTGTACTTATATTTATTTGGACACTTTATTTACATAACCACAATGTTGCTATTCCATGCGTATTCCATGCCTAACAGTTTGACATAGATTGTAACATTTCCGTATAAATATGTATGTGCAGTCTTTAAAATAATATAAATCGTAAGTTACAAAATATCGGAATTTTCTTTTTTTTTTCTATTTTTTTTCTTGTGGAAAGTGAGACAGACTGGACCAGGCTTGGGCCGAACATTCAACTTTCGCACTGGGCCAGACATTGGCCTTTATATGAAAATTTCGGCTTATGCAGATCTCTAGTTGTAACCACTCATTAAAAGCACCTGGGTAAGCAAAAATAGATATAAGTATTTCACCCCTCCCCTCCCCCCCCCCAAAAAAAAAGGAATAAAATAAAATAAATAAATCTTCGCGTACTTTTTTTTTTCTTTACTGTTTACCATTTTTATCCGTGTGTTTACAACTCTATCAAATAAGGAGGTTGCGAAACTAATTTTCTGAAATATTTTGAAAGCAGACCATCACGATTTTTCAGCGAGATTATTCGTTTTATTCCAACAAAACAGATGTTGCATCAAAGAAGTTACATTATCTACCTGTTAGTAGAATTTTTATCGGACAAGTTTTATTGATATACGAATAAAATTTTTCCTTTCGTTTAGATGTCAGACCACAGCCTATTAGGGCTAAGCGAAAAATAGAGGTTGCCATAGGAGGATTTTTTTAGCGGTTGTACGAATTTCTTGAATTTGAATATTATTATTTTAATAGCATTCATTGCCTTATTTAATATCAGAAAAGTAAGGTGAGCAATGGTATTCGGAACTCAAAATTAATAGACCGTGCAAATAATTAAAAATAAACTGACTGCGATAGCCGTCATTAATTTTTGAATCAGCGCTTAAGAGCCTGCACTAGTCATGGAGAATAACGCTCAAGCTAATTATTAATCATATGAGAGCGTTGTTTACAAATTTCTCGGTCGTATTTTAATATTTTTAAATTATTATTTTTTTACTTTGTATAGGGTACCTCAGGTCAGTAGGTTTTATTGCGCGCTCGTACTTTTTAGATTTTATACATTTTATATATATTTAGATTATATATATGCATATAGTATGTTAAGATAATAAATTGAGTTTTTTTATGTAAAACATAACATTAGTTTTGTAGAAAATAATTCAATTTATTCCATAGGTTTATATTATACGCTATAAAAGTATACTTATACTTTTGGAATTGCTTTCGAAAGTGAAACTATTCTCATATAAAAACTTATACCCCCCCCCCCTCAAAAAAAAAAAAAAAGGGTGCAAAGACACAATAAATGTTACCATTTTTAGGTATCCTACGTAGAAAAAATCACTTCAAAATATTAACATGCGCATGATAAATCAGTAAACAACGCTCCTATAGGATTAATATTAGCTTTAGCTTTTTCCCGTGTGACAAGTATAGGCTCTTAAGCCTAGTAAATAGGGAGAGTTGTGATCAATAGCAGAAAATTATTGTAAGCTTGCATTATCGGGTATGTAGTTTGTTCTCCTATACTGTAAAAAACTAATTTTACAGATGTAATGTTACAAAAATCTGCATGCTTACTAAAATTTTATCTGCACACTGTACAAATAATAATAGTAATAATAATAAAATAAATTAAAAAAATGTAAATCTACAAAACTTAGTTTTTGTAAAGTTACAGAAATCTGTATCTTTACAAAAATATATATTAAAATTACAGTAACCTTACAAAATTTTTATCGGTAAACCTTATAGCAGTTACATAAAAGTTCTAGAAATCCCAGTTTCCTAAAATAATTTTAGTAACCTTAAAGATTTTTTTAATATACAGTGCAAACGTGTATCTGTTACATGATTTTTTATTGTTGTTACATAAAAAGTTCTTGAAATCCCAGTTATCTATAAAAAATTTAGTAACTTTGCAGTGTAATAAGATATTAATAAATAAAAATACAGGCCTTCCGTGGCGAAATTAATCATCGCTTCAATCAGTGGCGCCAACTTATAAGGGCTTATGGGGCCCGAACCCACTCAATGATTTCGAATCCTCTCATGCTCGATTTTTCATATTCTATTTAGTTATTTCTTTCAATATTTTATTATTATTGCTTTTCTCCCTAGAACAAAAATTATTTTGCCAATGACCATGTGTTTTAATATTCCAACTGACATCCATAAATCCCAACTGACTGAAATGTCCACTTTTTGCTTTTTCAATTTGTAGTCATGTTCATGACATGGTGATATTACAATAAATATTAGTGTCTTTATAAAGAAAAACGCATGAGAATATAATTTTATAAAATCGCAACTTTATTAAAACATGATAATTTGACTTAAAATTCTCATCTTTATTCATTTGCCCACCCTTCAAAAAAGAACAAACTGGTTGTATTATTTTACCAAAATATTTTTGAGCCCACCCAATATTTTTCAAGAGTTGGCTCCACTGGCTTTAATCGGTATCGTGCGGAGATGAGGGGTTCGGTTACCACCGCTCATCCAGGTAGTAATCTTTCGATTCTTCTGCATTGTTGTTATGTGTGTATTATTTATTATCGGCCGGTTGTTTGCTTGTGGGATATAGGTCCGTGGAGGTCTTTTTAAGGAAACCTAACCCGTTTTTGTGCGAGGTTACCCAAGGTTTGAAGAAAACCACGGAAAACTCCGAACGGTTAGGCCGACAAACGCGATTGGGTTCCATTCCAGCAACTTCCATCTCCCAGATTCGAGAGAATAACTCCTCAGACATTGGTGGGAGTCTTCTGTATGGCTAATTTTGACTGATATATCTGGGCGAAGCAGCTTCACGTTATTTAGACATGTCTGTTATATTTGTGCCAAGAATCAATAAAAACATTGTTAATCGGGGTAATTTGGGATATAGTTGTATAAATTGAGTTTTTTTTTTAAATAAAAAAGGAACATTATTTTTGTTTAAAAAAATATTGAATTCATTCCATATGTTTATGCCTATATGCTATAAATTCAATAATTCCAAAAATATTGCCAAGTTATGTACATAAATTTGTACTCAAATTAGCCCACTCTAATACAGACTATCCCGGCTCATGATAAACATGAATATTTTCTTCTCCCTCCTCCTTTTTATTTCGTACCATTTTTAGCTGTGTTCGTAATTATGTAAATACGTTACACCTATAGTCGCGTTCAGTGCGTCCGTCTGTCCGCATTTAACGGAGCAAAAATTATTCAACCGAATCATATGAAATTAAAAATATATAATTGTTGAATAGTTTTGTCGAGTTGTTTCAAATTTTATGAAAATCGGATACATAGTTTAATTACAGGGATAATCAAAAGTATTCCATTACATTACTGTCAATGGGAAAATAGTTTCAAGTGCATTTTAATGGTGTTACACTCTTTCGAACATAATAAAATTGATATGCATCTGTTAATTATATACTAAAATATACATTCTGTACAATCTATGGTGCAAAGAATATTAGTTATTCATTTACAGGGCTACATAAAAATATTCCATTACTTACTGGTATGGGGGAAAACATTGTTTGGAACGTGTTTTAACAATATTAAACTATTTCACATTTTATAAAACTGATATATATTTCTGAGGTTTACTACAAGATATTTCCTATATAATACAAAGCAGATAGTATTTACAGGGATACACAAATGATTTCAGATACTCTACTGCAGGCCTGTCCAATCTTTCAGTAACCAGGAGCGCATCTTGGCTATCATGGCACTCAATGAAGGGCGCCATTATTTACGTGGCTGAAAATATGTGGCAATATTATCGTATAGTATTAGCACACATGCACGTTTTTACCAGGGTTCTCGCTGTCGCTCGCCATTGCGACTAAATTCTTCATTTGGCGAGTAAACAAGCGATTAGATTCGCCAAATTGCTAATGCTCAATTTTTGCTTTTCTTTCTTTTCTTTTTCGTTTTTCATACATATGCATTATGCATATATACATATTTTTAATGTATTTGTAGCGGATAGTTGGGATTAGATTAATAACAATCGTTGTCGCAGATATAAAAACATATTTAGAACATATTAAAAAAAAAAAGTACACTAAAAGATTAAAGATAACTTTTTTTGTGCTACATGGCGAATCTATTTTGCTAATACTTTTTTTATCTGGCGAATGCTTTTTATTTTTAATTAGCCAAATTACTAACGTTGTTCAAATGTCAGCGAGAACACTGGTTTTAACATAATGCAAATGAATCGTACAGCGGTAAACAAAAGAATCCTGTTCTTCTGAAGTTACACGCATTAAATTTCAAAGTATACATTTTTTTCTTTTTAAATGAGAAGTTTATATCAAAAATATTTGTTGGGTAAGGCGTCAGAAACTTTAATCGCGTTTATAATAGCAATAATAACACATGAAAGCAGAGATATTGATAGGTTTCTTTTAAGATGTGAAAATACGGTTTGATTTATTTTGAAGGCGTGGATTAGTTTTATGAAAAGTACAAAAACAGACAAGCATGATAGTGACCAAATCATGTGGGTGATTTCAGAGGGATAGTCTGTAAATGCTTTTATGGATGGAAATCATTCTGCACTGTTTATTATTTTTTTTCTAAGCAAAATTGCAGAAAAAAGTCTCTAAAATTTCAAGTCAAGAAAGAAAAATTAAGTTTTTTTATCCTTCATATAAAACAGCCAATGGTTAGTGTGACAACAGTAAAAAGAAAAAAGCTGAGCTTTCATGCACATGTATCTTCAAAGGGGAGGGGGGGGGGAAGTGAACATTTTTATTTTTCTCTTACTTCTCAAGTATTAAAAAGAGCTATTTCCAAGTATTAAGAAATTTAACTATCATAATTACACTATATAAACAATAACTAAAAATTGCAAAATTATGCACGATTAAATTTTCAAAGTATGTTTCTGGTTTTTAATGTACAACGGCAAGCTAACAGCATGCCAAACACAGGTTTTTAAAATGTCTCTGATTACATATTAATGATTTTAAAGAAAGCATTCTTTATAATGGAATTTTACTTCTAAAATGTTTAATGACAGGAAATCTTCAAAAGAGAGCCAAGAAAACCTTCAAAGGGTCCTGCTCTACTGTATCCGAAGTAGTATACACTAATATCTGAATATTTTAAAAACTTCTTTATTTTACGAACGCACCTCATTCGCTACGCTTGATGTTTAATTTCCAACTTGTTTAAAACTGTCGCTAATTCCTTCTTTTTGAATGCTCGCTTTATTTTCATTTTGCTGTATAAGCAGCTTGCGAAACTAATTTTCTGAACTATTGGGAAACAAAACTGCGTTGACTGTTCGGCGCGATTATTCGCTGTGAAGCCATTTCATTCAAATTTATAGAGCAGATGTCGCATCAAAGCACTTACATCATCCACCTGTTGTAAGGTTTATTTATTGGACAAGTTTTATTAATATATGAATCAAATTTTCAGTTACCTTCTGTTCAAATAACTGTCGCATCTTTGACATTCACGTATTATCAAAGAGAATAACAAGAACTTGGATTAGCGTTTATTTAAAACTGTGTTAAAATGAAGTAAGTAGCAAAAGAAAATGCGAATCAATTCTTTATATTGGAATTCGTAAATGGAAAAAAAAAAATAAATCTGGATCTGTGAATGTAATGAAGTACCCATCAAATATATAATCGTTCCAATATCAAGAAACTCAGTAAAAATAACAAGGACTTGGATTAGCGTTTATTTAAATGGTTTAAAAGTGTGTTAAAATGAAATAAGTAGCAAAAGAAAATGCGAATCAATTCTTTAAATTGGAATTCGTAAATGAAAAAAATATCTGGATCTGTGAGAGTAATGAAATACCCTGCAAATATAGAATCGTTACAAATTCAAGAAACTCAGCGAAAATAACTAGGACTTGGATTAGCATTTATTTATATGCTTTAAAACTATATTAAAATTAAATAAGCAGGAATAAAAAATGATAATGAATTCTGTAAATTAATATTCGTAAAGAAAAAAAAATTCTGGAGTTGTGAGAGTAATGAAATATCCAGCAAATCGTTACAAATTCAAGAAACCCAATGAAAATAACAAGAGCTAGGATTAGTATTTATTTAAATGGTTTTAAACTATATTAAAACTAAATAAGCAGCAATAAAAATAATAATGAATTCTGTAAATTGGAATTCGTAAAGAAAAAAATTTCTGGATCTGTGAAACTAATGAAATATCTAGCAAATATATAATCATTACAAGTTCAAGAAACTCAATGCTAATAACAAGATCTTGGATCAGCATTTATTTATATGCTTTAAAACTATATGAAAATTAAATAAGTACCAAAAGAAAATGCTAATTAATTCTGTAAATTAGAATTCGTAAAGGAAAAAAAACTTCTGGATCTGTAAGAGTAATGAATTACCCATCAAATCGTTACAGATTCAAGAGATTCAGTGAGAATAACAAGTCTTATAATGCAAGTCTTGGATTAACATTTATTTAAATGCTTTAAAACTAAGGTATTAAAATTAAATAGTAAATGTTACAAATAGAGAAAATAGTCATCAATTAGTCTTAGTAAAAGAAGAATATTCTTGATTAATTATATCAATGAAATAGTCAGACAATAAGCAGCTGTTACAAATTCAACAGATACGGTGAGAATAACAATAACTTGTATTAATATTTATTTAAATGCTTTAAAACTGCATAATAATAACATTAGAACTTGAAAATGCACGAAGAATGTTTTTGAAGAGAATAATGAAATATTCAGGAAATATACGATAGTTACAAATCAAGCGAATTTGAGAGTAAAATCTTCAATATTGCAGCCTATGGAAATGTGACAGCATCAATTATTTGTTTATCTATAAGTGCAAAAATTACTTATTCCCAAGTAAGAACTATCAAGTATTATGTAAATGTTCCCAATGGTCTTTCAAATGAAAATTCATGGTTATGAAAAATATAGTAGACTGCCTTTCGTTTGTTCAATTAAGCAAAAACAAGGTAAGTGGAACATTAATTTTATATACTTATTTGGGACTTCTTACAAAAGAGGCTGGACTATTTGTTTGCATTATGTTTATAAATACATTAAAATGGGCCACGCATAATTTTTTAACTGGCGATCCGATTTTCATTTTTTTTTCGCTTGGGAAAGTGTCATTCTCATTTCGTTAGGATCTAAGAATTATATGTTTGAAGACCTCAGATGATATAGGTGGTAAAAGGATTACAATGATCATTTTAAAGTTCCAAATATCTATTTGCGTTTATTGTCAAATGCTTTTATAATCAACTAATCCTTTTGGGTTTGCTTTACTATTAATAGTATATGTCTTTTAATTGAGTATTATTTTTAATCTCTGTGATAATTAGGTTTTATAAATAGTAATTTAATAGATTGTAGAGGATCATTGATTATTTTAATTCATGTAATTAACTCTTTCATTTATTTTTTAATTTTTCACATACCACCTTTATCATCCGAGCTCTTTATTTGTCAGAATTTTTTTAATCATTTTGTGATTTTTACAAGCTTAAACTTCCGTAAAATTTGACCTTTCATCACGAATTTTGAATACGGTATTAAGGTAAATATATTAAAGTGTACATTATATATTTTTAGTCTTTTCGAGTTCGATTTTTTTTTCGATATTTAGAAAAAAATACTTTTACGTTAATAATATTAACACTAGCTATCCAAATAGATCATTTAGAGTTTTACGAATATTTCCTTTCTGAAACATGATGAATGTTATTGCTTTGAATACTATTTACTATTCGTATTATATGACAATAGACTAAGGAAGAATCTTTGCAGACGTTTAAAAAACATTGTATTACCACAAGAATGAAGTAATATTACAACTTTCTAAGGGTTTCTGTGCTTTATTACACATGCTTATTTTATGATTGTAACCTTTATTTTTAAATTTAAAGAGTTAAATATATGTTTAAAGTAAAAGAATCGCAAACGGGGCAAAGAAAATTTGTTATTATTACTATTACTAAATGACTAAACCTTAATGAAGTCATATAGTAAATGCATAGACACATACTAACATTACTACATTTAAACAACAACATAAATATTTTTAAAATAAAATAAATTTAAATTAAAAAACGTGTATTATTAATAGTACACCAGACCCGAAAGGGTTAAAATAGTCGCCGTATCGTAAATTTGACCATTCTCCACGAATTTTGAGTGTGGTATCAAGGTGCATAGATTCAACTGCATAAATTAAAGTGCATATATTAAGATGCACATTATATATTTTTAGAATAATTGTCGTATTGTATTCTCAACAAATTTTGTGATTATTGTGTGTAGTATTATGGTACACATTTTATATTTTAAAAATAGTCGCCATATCGTAAAATTTGACTATTCTCCACGAATTTTGAGTATGTCATGAAGGTGCATATATTAAGAGCCCGCATTACTCATTGAAAAAGACCCGGATGATAGTGTTAAGTCTGTGGGGGCGTTCTTTTCAAATATCTCACTCAAATTTTAATATTTTTACGTGATTTTTTATATTTTTTTTACATAGGATAGCTGAGGATCTACAACCGGGCTAGTTTTTACTTTTTCGATTTTAATTATATATCTTTTATATTATGATAGTTTCAGAACCGGTTCTAACCGGTTTCGAAAGTATTTTTTTTAATCTGAAACAAAAATTGAAAAAGCAAAAACTAGCCTGGTTGTAGATCGTCCTTATCTATCCTATGCAAAAAAAAAAAAAAAAAAAAAAAAAAAAAAAAAAATCATGCAAAAATATTAAAATTTGAACAAGCTATTTGAAAAGAACGTCTCCATAGACTTAACATTATCATCCGGGTCTTTTCACTGAGTAGTGTGGTCTCTTAATGCATTTTAATTTTTGTCGTATCGTATGCATTATATATTTACAAAAGAAACGTCAAAATGGGCAAAATTACAACGAGATTTAAAATGAATGTAAATCAAAGCCTTGTAAAAAAGCAAAATAAAATAAAATAAAAATCAGAGCACTCGAACTTACTCGAACACGATCCAGCCCACTGTTCAGGTTATTTTATTTGAAATAGAATTTTTATGTTTAATTCACGAATAATCCAACCGTACTGGACTCTGATGTGAATAATTATAACAGGGGTGTCACGTGACTATTTTTGTATCGTAACTATATTTGAAAAATACATTTGAAATACATGTAAAAGACTTTTGTTTTGAAAATGTTATGCGAAATTGAATTAAAAAATAGAAGCTTGTGGCCGGGTTGCCACAAATCGTAAATGTAAGAAAAAATCCCTTGAAAAGAGTTTCTCAAGTACTTACATTAAGAAATTCGGTGTTCAGATATCTTCCTTTAACCCTTTGCACTTATGTCTTTATTGTGATTCGAAATCAGTTTTCATTTCAGAAACTCTTATGTCAAACCACACTCGACATCTTAAAAATACAATGTCAAAATTCTAAAACACTGTAGTTAAAAAAATAATAATAATGAAAATAAAAATAAACCATTCATTTATTGTAATTCTCTTATTTTTTCCGATAAAAAAAATAGTTTAACTTTTTTAAAAGAATTTTTCATGAATTTTGGAAAATATGTTATACAATTTATGCAATTATTTTAAAAAATTCAGAACGATTTCGTTTGTTAACACTTTATAAACTTAAAAGAAATTGGACTTAAGAAACTAAATTTTAAAATTTAAATGAATTTTCTTTAAATTTGACAGAATTATGCAGAACAGGCTGAAATATTAATGTACAAAATTTGAAATTAAAATCTTAAAATTTTTTTAATTATTGATTAAAAAAAAAAAAATTAATGCGACAAAAAAATAGTTATAGAGTGCATTTGCCACAAATGGACACCCATCGATGTTTCTAGTTTATAAAAAAGTAACCAATAAAAATTTAGCATTTATTATTTTTTTATAACCTCTCTTGCATGTTTTAAAATCTGGATTATAGTTGAAACTCTTAATCAAACCAATCAGGAAGCAGAGAGTAATATTTCGAAGATCCACTGTTTTTCACTGAAAATCTTAATGAACATCATGCTAAGAGCTGACTTCACTTAATGAATTTATACATTCTTTATCTTCTAGCAAAAGGTGAATATATATATATATATTTGTAATATGATACTTTGAATTTTATATACTAATCGTCGTTTTAAAGATTTCATTATTTTTCAGAATTTAAGACCCGTGTCCGTTATTGAAATGCTTAATTAATCAATTTCCAGTAATGAACAACTCATGTGGGAGATACTGGGTAACATCTGAACAATTCACATAAATAGGGGGAACTGGGGCACATTGATACAGCTTTTTTCTAAGAATTTTCTTGGTGTCCAGAAAGCAGAAATTTCAAATTATTTTTCCATGTGATGTTAGCGAAACTTATGTAGTTTGTTATAAAAATGTACAATCGTTGTTTTATACATTATTTTTGCATGCAATTTTTAAAAAATCAAAAAAGTCATTTGTATCAATGTGCCCCATCCCCGGGGCAGATTGATACACCTGAGGGGCACTTTGATAAGTCTGGGGAAAATGTAGACAAAATAACACCAAAGCATATTTTTCATAGAAAAATAGTAGCAAACCATTTTATATTTATTTATAGAAATTCAATTCACCCACAATTTATTTGTAAGCAATATTAAAGCAATCAAAATTAAATGTATAATGACTTGATGTTCTGGCCGTTCCTTGTCTGATTGTTGGCTGTGGTAACTTTGTCATATCTGGCACTTCAACCCCAGCATAATCTTTTTTCTTAGGCAAGATAAAAATATTACCAGGTTTTCTGTTTATAAATTGGTTTATAAACAGAAAATAAAGGATAATTATATTAAAAATTCTATTTATAATATAATTATCCTGTGCTGTTCTGCATCTTGTTTCTCTTACTTAACATTTCTCGTGTGGAAATATTTTTTCTTTGGAGAATCGATATAAATTTGAGATTTATCAGGCTGTCGTCTTTTTCTTTTGTTAGTTCTATTAGCACTAGATGTTGAGTAAGTTCGTACGTCTTCTGTTTGCAAAAATACTATAAAATGTTCAAATATAAAGAAATTGGAGCTATTTCACTTCAATAAAAACTAATATTAGTAATTTCTGGCGAAAAATGGTTGGATTAAGAAATGTATGGTTTAAAAAAAAAAAAAAAAAAAAAAAAAATTAAAAAATAAAAATAAAAAAAGGTAATGAAAAAAGAACTAGAAAATAATTTAAAATGTATCATTGTGCCCCGACATACACTAAATCATTGTGCCCCATACAGCCATTTTGAATGAAATGAGTCTCAAATCCAACACTTCCTAATTTGTCTAACAATAAAGAATGAGGAACTGATAAAGAGTAGCTTTACTTGCCAGGGATAATATTCTTTTCGGTTGAAAAAACTAATACAGTTTTATAATATCATTTCAATTGTACAACCCAAATTTACTTTTGACCTACAAAAACAATAAACCACCCATCCCATTTCATCAAACTACTGATTCATTCCAAGACTTTCTGTATCTAGTTGAATGCACTAGTATCACCTTTTGGAGCTGTTGTGAAACTTCATGTAATGACCCTGTGAGCTGTAGAAGGGGTGTATCAATGTGCCCCAGTTCCCCCTAAATATTTTTCTCATGACTGTTTCTATAAACAAAAGCTATTCAATATAGTAAATAGAACTTTCTTTTGCATATGTTTTTAAAAATCCCCTGTATTCTATTTCTTACATTTTTTAATAGCTTTGTAAATTCGAAATTTTTTTTCACATGTGCCTCAAAAGCGGGGTAGTTTTGAACACACATGGGGCACATGTGAACAAAAGGAAAAATTTTCTTTGACATGCTTTTTATTCTGTTATACATTTGTCAGCATAATCATTAGTTATATTACCTATTAAATTCACGGTAAAGTAAAATTTGTTTATGTTTCCCCCTATGCTTTTATGCATGATATGTTTAAGCAAAAGATTAAAAATGTAAATAAGTATATTTGGTGTGGGTAGGGAGGGGGGATAATTCATTAAATACTGTTGAAGTAAAATAAGAAATAAAGAAGTAATTTTAAATTAAAGCATTCAAATTTTGTTAAATTTTTTTTATTGTTTGGGGGAAATTTTAGAGAGGGGCATTCAGATACTATTTATCAGAAATGTGCCGAAATACAAAAGATTTTCAGTCCAGTATTTGCTTTATTTACTTGTAAATTGTAGATAAAAATAATTTTTTAATATTAATAATAATAATAATAATAATAATAATAATAATAATAATAACAACAATATTAAAAATCTCGACTATAACACCCCTCCTCTAAATTTAACTTCTTTTGCTTTTGAAAGAGTGGAAGGCGTTACAATCGGGATTTTACAGTACTTATCAGCTTAAAAATTTTACTTTCTTAAAATGTCACAGATATCTATCTCCATTCAAAGCATTCCTGTTTTAAAGATGGAAATAATTAGATGTCGGTGGAAAGAAGACACTATCTTTTATAAAACACCAAAGAAAAAAAAAATCTTATGACTCTAATGGTTTTTAGCTCACAGGCTATCATAGCCTGAGAGCTTATGTGCCCGTCCGTTCTGTATGTATGTACGTAACGCGATAACTCATGATAAAAATATCCGATCCACTTGAAATTTTGTATGTAGGTATATCCTGACAAGGCGCTTCCCTGATTAGTTTTTGGAGTTCATTCGATATGTATAAGAGGGGGAACGGGGGCTCATGCCCCCCGTTAGTTGATATAGATGGGATTTTCATGCAGAATTAAGTTTTCAAAATTTAGATTAGGATCATTCTGATGAGGCGATTCCGTGACTGTTATTAGGTGTTCATTGATTAAGTATAAATAGGGGGAACAGGGGTTCTAATGCCCCCCCCCCTGTTAGTTGATATAAATGGGATTTTCATGCAGAATTAAGCTTTCGTTCAAAATTTAGATTAGGATCATTCTGATGAGGCGATTCAGTGACTGTTATTAGTTGTTCATTGAATAAGTATAAATAGGGGGAACAGGGTTCTAATGCCCCCCCCACCCCCGTTAGTTGATATAAATGGGATTTTAATGCAGAATTAAGTTTTCGTTCAAAATTTAGATTAGGATCATTCTGATGAGGCGATTCCGTGACTGTTATTAGGTGTTCATTGAATAAGTATAAATAGGGGGAACAGGGGTTCTAATGCCCCCCCCCCCCGTTAGTTGATATAAATGGGATTTTCATGCAGAATTAAGTTTTCGTTCAAAATTTAGATTAGGATCATTCTGATGAGGCGATTCCGTGACTGTTATTAGGTGTTCATTGAATAAGTATAAATAAGGGGAACAGGGGCTCTAATGCCCCCCCCCCCGTTAGTTGATATAAATGGGATTTTCATGCAGAATTTTCGTTCAAAATTTAGATTAGGATCATTCTGATGAGGCGATTCCGTGACTGTTATTAGGTGTTCATTGAATAAGTATAAATAAGGGGAACAGGGGTTCTAATGTCCCCCCCCTTAATTTATATAAATGGGTTTTTCAAGCAGAATTGTCAGATTTCGTTCAAATCTCTGAATAGTTTTGGAAGTTTAATGGTTAAGTATAAAAGAGGGGGATAACTCTTTTTAAATTATATAAATGCTAAATGGGTTTTTATTAAGAATTATCTAATTTGCTCTGAATTTTGGATATAGATTTTTTATATGATAAAGCATGTCTTTGGTAGTATAGGAGGTTCAATGATTAAGTATAAAAAAAGAGAAAAGGGGAGAGCTGTTTCCCCTTCTTAATTTTTTTTTTTTCGAACGGAATTAACCCTTGAAAATATAAAGCTTTAATGTGCAATTAGTATTTGTAGCCTGTGAGCTCAATGCCTTCAGTTTAACTGGGCAGTATTCTTTATTAGCTCACAGGCTATCATAGCCTGAGAGCTTATGTGCCCGTCTGTTCTGTATGTACGTTCGTGCGTAACGCGATAACTCATGATAAAAATATTGGATCCACTTGAAATTTTGTATATAGGTATATCCTGATAAGGCGCTTCCCTGATTAGTTTTTGGAGTTCATTCGATATGTATAAAGGGGGGAACGGGGGGCTCATGCCTCACCCCTTAATTGATACAAACGGGATTTTCATGCAGAATTAACAGTTTTCGTTCAAAATTTAGATATAGGATAATTCTGATGAGGCGATACCGTGGCTGTTATCAGGTGTCCATTGAATAAGTATCAAGAGGGGGAACGGGGGGCTCATGCCCCTACCCTTAATTGATATAAACGGGATTTTCATGCAGAATTAACAGTTTTCGTTCAAAATTTAGATATAGGATCATTCTGATGAGGCGATTCCGTGGCTGCTATTAGGTGTTCATTGAATAAGTATAAACAGGGGGAACGGGGGTTCTAATGCCCCTCCCCTTAATTGATATAAACGGGATTTTCATGCAGAATTAACAGTTTTCGTTCAAAATTTAGATATAGGATCATTCTGATGAGGCGATACCGTGGCTATTATCAGGTGTTCATTGAATAAGTATAAACAGGGGGAACGGGGGCCCATGCCCCTCCCCTTAATTGATATAAACGGGATTTTCATGCAGAATTAACAGTTTTCGTTCAAAATTTAGATATAGGATCATTCTGATGAGGCGAGTCTGTGGCTGCTATTAAGTGTTCATTGATCAATAATAAACAGGGGGAACGGGGGTTCAAATAGCCCCTCCCCTTAACTTGTATAAATGAATTTTTCAAGCAGAATTGTCGGATTTCGTTCAAATCCTCTGAATAGTTTTGGAAGTTTAATGTTTAAGTATAAAAGAGGGGAATAACCCCTCTTAAATTATATAAATGCTAAATGGGTTTTTATTAAGAATTATCCGATTTGCTCTGAATTTTGGATATAGATTTTTTTATATGATAAAGAATGTCCTTGATAGTTTAGGAAATTCAATGATTAAATATAAAAAAGGAGAAAGGGGGAGAGCTGTTTCCCCTTCTTAATTTTTTTTCGAACGGAATTAACGAAAATACAAGGCTGTAATGTACAATTAGTATGCTTAGCCTCTGAGCTCAATGCCATCAGTTTAACTGGGCAATATTCTTTTTATTAAATCTTCAGCTCAGCTATTGTCTAAATAGTTGTAAAGATAAAACTAATTTAATTTAGTAAACTAGAAATGAATTCTTGATAACTGGAAGTAATAGTTAAAAATCTCAACACGAAAATTTTTTATACATTCACAGTCTTTTCTTAAAACTTAAATTCATGAAAATTATTGGAATGATAAGTGATCGAACAGCTTTTTTTAATTTTTGATAAATGTATCACATCCCGATTTAAAACTGATTGCTTTCTCGACCGTTCATGTGCTCTGGCGTCCAGAATATCAGCTTATAGCGCAAATTTTAAAGCTTTTTCTGAAAGCTTTTTTGTCTTTATCAAAAAATGGAAACCGTTTTTCGATGTCTTTGTTTCATTTAAATAGGAAAGTATGCAAGTACCATGCATTTATGATAAAAACCAAGTTCATGAATGTGTCACAAAGTACATATTTTGGATTTGAGAAAAGCCTTAGAATAAATGTTAATAAATGTCAAGTAAAGGAAAAATTCGTAATTGTATTTCAACCCAAGTGTGGAATTGCATTTTCCGCCTAATAAAAACAGAAAAACATTTAGCCCCTAAAAATATCCCTAGCCAAAAATCAAATTCCTTACCCACTCCCGTAGGAATTTTAGGGGGGGGGGGAGGGGGAAGTTCTCAACACTGGTTTAACCCTTTCCGGCACGAGCAAAAACTGTTAATAAAATAGAAATAATCGACTGACACCGGAATTCAGAAATGAATTTTTAAAATATCTTGAATTATTTAATTTACGCTTTCAATGTAAGAGCAAAATTTCACTAAAATATTACTGGTGCCGTTTGCAAGTTTGGAATTAAAACTAGGTAGCTCAGGTCGGGCACAGTGTGCCGGAAAGGGTTAATAGTAATCGCATTCTACTATAGCTTTCTGCTTTCTATGGAAATACTGCTTTCCAATTTTGTGGGTTTTATCTCTCTCAAGTAAATTAAACATAATTTGACTCAATAAAAATATTTAATGAAATGTTTCTTGTTTCTGCATGGCTTTAATTAATTTTTTTAATTAAATAATATTTCTGATTCCATTCATTTTTTTAAAAAATGGAAAGTTGCAAGTTATGCACAATGTAAGGGAAAGACGCACATGTGGACAATGTCTATTTCATCTAATTAACACCAAATACAAAGCTTTTAAAAATTAGCGATTTTAGTCCTGTCATTTGTCGAAAATGCTAAAAAGATTTCGTGGTAAACTACTCTCCATTTCCAAACAGTGTAAAAAGTTGATTCTCTTAAAGTGAAATGACGTTGAAGTCCGAAGAGTCGATCGTAGCGACATTTGTGGGATATTTTTTAACTTCTGTGTAAACATCATATTATTATAGTGTCTAGACCAGTGTGACCGTTTTTTCAACCTAAAAGCAGGCTAAATTTGGACTGACAACAAGCTACAAATAAATTCGATGGTCCTGCCATCTATACGAGAATCTGTTAATTTCGAATCAATAGACTGACAACTATCTTTTAGCCTGAGTTTTTAGCTTGATTTAGCTTGTTGTAAGTCCTACAATAGTCCAGATTTCTTACAATAATCCAAAAACGGTCACACTGGTCTAGACTAGCAGTAGCAATAGTCCGTCTTACCACGCCGAGGGGTCCTGGTTCGAATCCGGGTAAGACATTCACTGTAAAAAATCTTACCCTTTTGCTTCATCGTCACTCCACCGCTTTTATAGAAAACGATTACTTCACCCAATTATGGATGACCCATGAATTTGACTCTCATGGGTCAAAAGAGAGATAATCTATAAAAGCAGGGGAGTGACGATGCAACAAAAGGGGCAAAGTTTTTACAGTGTGGATGGTTTGTTGTCCCTTTGTGATATAAATATGTAATGAATATGCGTAATAAAATTGTTCTGAATTGTCTCTGTGTAATCGATCATTCGAGACGAAAGCCATAAGCTGCTAAAAGCCTCAAAGCAATGTCATATCAAACCAAACTACAATCGTCTTGCAATTTTAGAAAATATCTTGCAGATGTCACTGCGATTTTCGGACTCTTCGGATTTCAACATCGTTGGATATTTGACGGATTCTTTGTCTTAGCACTTTTTTAAGTATTGCTGGGATAGACTATTTCCCCAATAATTATTCTAGACGCTATAGTTCAGCATTATTTAACATTTACCGGTTTAACTCTTTTAGCACTTTTTAAAGCATTACTGGAATAGCCGGTTGTCCCTTACAAGGTGTCTCTAAACATATTGCGGGGTATATAAGGGGAGGTAATCTGCACGTAAAGAAGCGATTTTTAAATTCGGTAATGAAAAGTGTTGGCGAAAAACAAGAAATGCGGACCAAAATGAAACCAAACATTTTATTGACATAAAAATTACAGAAAATGCTCATGTGTGTCTCCACCAATATCGACGCAGGCCTGAAAACGTTTAGAAATCGATCGGCATACCCTTTTTAAGATTCCAGGTGTTTCACGAACATTTGCAAAAGCTACTGAAATTATTGCAGTGAGGTCCTCGTCAGAGTCAACGAGTGTCTCGTAAATGAGGCATCAGGAATTTTCGAAGGGATACGCTCACCAGGGGCGTAATTTTTTTTCAAGCACCTTCGTCGTTCCAAGCCCAAGCTCGCACTCTGATTGGTTGTTGCTCTTGGCACTGTTTTCATGTAACTTGGCGATAATCATACTTGGCGTAGCGATAGATGCTTCCGTCGAGGAGTTTGATTTCCTTCCGAACCGAGTACAAACTAACTTTTCTCTTGCAGCATTGGATTGGATGGAACGTGTCTTACTGAAAGCTGTACTCTTTAAAAGTTTTTATACACAAGAGCACAAGACCACGAGGATAAGAATGAAGGAAGAATGAGAATGAGTAGGTTAGGTTTTAGGTTTACTCGTTCACTTACGAGCGAAGTATTTTTCACCAAGTATGATTATCGCCAAGTTACGTGAAAACAGTGCCGAGAGCAACAACCAATCAGAGTGCGAGCTTGGGCTTGGAGCGACGAAGGTGCTTGGAAAAAAAATTTCGCTCACCAGGGCCTCCGTGGCTGAGTGGTAAGACGCCATTCCGCTAATCGCCTTCGAGTGTAAGAGGTTGTGGGTTCGAATCCCGCTTCTCCATTGCACACACTCTTTCTGTGGAGCTCCTGGTTGTACTTCTCTTGTGTTGTAAAATTTCCTTGTGCTATCTCGTCTCTATATATTGACGATGACTTATAAGCAGCACTGTTAAAAATCTGCTGCATTTTGCTGCAACGCACTCCCCTGCTTGTGTAGAAAACGGTTACTTGGCCGTGAAATGGAGCTTTTTCATTGGTTGGAATAGAGATATTATATACAAGCGGTGGAGTGCGTTGCAGCAAAATGCAGCAGATTTTTAACAGTGAGGTTTCCATATCGAGCACACAAGTCAGATGTATGTTATTCAATTAAAAAAAAAAAACAATAAATAAAATACGCTCACCAATTGCAGGACGCTTCCAGTTCTGTATCGATGTTGGTGGTGACATATTTGAGCACTAACTGTAATTTGTTATGGCAATAAAAGCTTGTTTCCTTTTTTCGTATTTCTTGTTTTCTGCCAACATTTTTCATTTCCGGCCACACATTCCTATACCAAAATTACATCTTTACGTGTACTTTACCTTCCTTTAAAGTTTGGCATATTAGTTCAGGAACACCCTGTGTAGCTTTTAAACACTATTTATCTGAATCTTGTACAATGTTAAAAATCAGCAACTTTTGCTGCATATATTGTAAAATATTTGACCCTTTTGCTGCATCGTTACTCCATCGCTTTTACAGGAAACGATTACTTCGCTGTATTATGGAACATTCTCATTGGTCAAAACAGAAATATTCTATAAAAGCGATGGAGTGACGATGCAGCAAAAGGGTCAAATTTTTTACAGTGTAGACACTCCATCACTTGTATAGAATATCTCTACTCTGACCAATGGAAATGCTCCATAATATTGTCAAATGATGATTTTTTATAAAAACGGTGGAATGACTATGCAGCAAAATCTAGAGTTTTTTAACAGTGTAGTTACATTTCAAAAACAAAAAATACGTTGGTTTACATGATAACACTACTTTTCTATACACTGTTGAAAATTATGCAACTGTAGCTGCATAGTGAATCCGCCACTTCTATAGAATTTCTCTATTTTCACCAATGGAAATGCTCCATAATATAGGTCAAGTTCAGCGCAACTTACCAGTCGCTTACTTAAGTGACCAATCTTACCGACCGATTTTAGGACAGTATGAAATGAAAATCAAGACGAAATGTGACGTTAGCTACAATTCAACACGATAGTTTTCGTTGGAGCCACTATTCGCTTATAATGTTAAAAATATCGTGAAAAATTACCTCTCTTTTTAAAGACTATCTGTTTTCTGACTAATGAGAAAGCGTCCTAGGCGGTTATGAAGCGTTATTGTTGGTCAGAAAATAGTCTTTAAAAGTAAAGGTAATATTTTCACAATATTTTCAACAGTGTAGGCAAATTGTGGCACCAACGAAAACTATCCTGTTGAATTGTAGCTGACGCTGACGTCACAATTCGACTTGATTCTAATTTCGTACAGCCCTACAGTCGGTCGGTAGCATTGGTCACTTCGGTAAGTTGCGCTGAACATGTTCATAGTAAAGTGACCGTTTTATATGAAAGTGGTGGAGTGGTGATGTAGCAGCTACAGCTGCTGATTTTTAACAGTGTATTACTTCTCCCATACGAGTGTCACTTTTTGACACCGACAGTGCTCAGCATTATTCTCTTTGTTGTTCTTGATTATTTTTTTTAGTCTTCGACGACAATGTTCTATTTAACATCAAATTTCTATTGAAAAAATCCAAAATATGCTGCGTCTGGGTTGTTGAAATTAATTTTAAAATTTTGTAATATAAAACATCAATTGTTATTAGTTAATAAACAAAACAAACATATATATTAACGCAGCAGTAAAGGTTGATTTTCTACCTTCCAATCTCCGATTGATAATTGTGTTGATTTCAAGTCAAATCCTGGACGCTATCGTTTTTCTTATCCTTTTTCGTCTAGCACCGCTTGAGAGTAAATATTGTGAAGCCCTTGAAAGCTAAAATCTTAGCGTCAGTGATAAGGACTGATTGCTACTGAAGTTGCTCTTGTAAAGCAATATTGCAACCTGTTCATTCACGAGTGTTTGATTGGAAAATGTGCCGTGTGCAGATGTGTTAACAGCAAAAAGAGTTTGATTATTCATGTGGATTATCTCGTGTTAGGAAGCGCGAATGAATATTGGTAACAACACTCAATCTATGTGAGGTAAGATTGCTTCCATTACGTATAAATTCGTTCATTACCCTCATGTATTCAAACTACCGTAATTTTTGGAATATAATCCGCGGATCAAACAATTCTTTTTGGACCCAGTAATTTTATTTAGTTCTTGAAGTCAAATATTTAACGCGATCTAAAATGTTACATTTTATTAAAAAAAATTTCTGGGTTGAAAAATAATTGTTTGATCTGCGGATTACGGTAATTACGGTAGTACAGTGTGCATTTGAGCCAAGAAGGATAACTATAAGCGGGAAGTGGTTGACATGTATTATTCAAAGTACACTTAATTGCGAACTAACGGGGTTTTGCTCCCCCCCTACCCCTCCATAAAAATATCATTTAAAATTTTTTACCGTCCAAGACACTCTACAATTCATTTTTCGAAAATTGATAATTTTTTTTTTAATTTTTTGCTCTACAGTATGTACAATGTACTTATGTATGTATTTACTTTTCAAGTGACTGTTTTTTTCTGTGGGCGATCTTTGTAGTACATTTGATGTAATTAAAGAACGGATTTTTAGTAATGTAAATAGTTTATTCTTAAAAAATAAGAATGTTAAATTGTCCATTTTACTGAATTTTTACATACGTCATGATTTATTTTTTCTAAAACTAATTAACTTTTTGAAAATAATGTTCATTAGATATACGGAGCTCGCTTGTAAGTGTAAAAAAAAAAAAAAAATGTTGAAATAAAAAATATTAATTTAATTTTTTTTATATGTTTCAGATTGATTTTTAAAATTTTATCACAATAATTGTATTATTTCTTGATTAAATCTATTAAAAAATCAATATGCTAAGAAGGTCTTGTAAAATATATTAAAGCTAGCTAAAAAAAATCCAGAGTGTTTTTAAGGGGATCCAGGACACAAATTTTTTTAAAAATTTATCGCATTAATTTTTTTTAATGTTTAAAATGTCGCTTAAATAATTTTTCTATCTTAATTAGAAGAAAAATTTTTTTTCGTTGTGAGTTGTTTTCAAAATCTAGCTTTGAAGCAATGGTTGTCATGGAAATGACTGCTTGTGAAAATGAGTTTTTCTTCATGATGGTTTTTTTTTTTTTTTTTTTTTTTTTCAAAATTTATCGGATGTAAATTTTTTCAACTCAAGAACCATGATTTCAGGCTTGAAACATGTCTTTTTGGATTATTTTACATTAATTTTGATTCAGTAAATTTGAAAGATATATTTACTTTTGAAAATAGGATTATTTTTTTAATAAAAGTTAAATTTTATTTTTCAAACTTTTACTTTATTTTTTTATTGGTATTTTAAAAATGCTGAATCAAAATTAAAATGTAGATATTTTAGTTTATTTAAATGTAAAAATGAAATTCTGCAAATAATTTGAGTTATAACGATTACAAATTACCCCTTTTATAAAAATTAAAAAATGAGAAATTTTATAATGTGATTTTGTTTATTTATTAAACATTGTGTGCTCGACATGAATCCTGTGTATAAGTTATCATCGATATACAGGGACGAGATAGCACACAAGGATATATAGAAACACTAGAAAAGTACAGCCAGGAGATCCACACAAAGAGTATGTGCAATGGAGCCAGTGGGATTCGAGCCCACAACCTCCTACGCCCGCAAGCGATTAGCGGCGTGATAGCGTTATGTCTTAACCACTCAGCCACGGAACCTAAATTTTGTTTACAAATGATATGGTTAACCATCGCAACAAAATTCAGAATTTTCACTCAATAAATAAAAATCATTTTTAAATGTGTCCCGCACACCCTTAAATAGTTTGATAAAACCTCAAAACGTTTTTGAATGAAAAACAAGTGAAAATAGTTACGATATGTATTATTATTTCAGCAAATTTATTTTTTGCACTTTAATTACCTTTTCGAATTTATCCGTTTCATATATTTTTTTAAAGAATGAACATGTTTGTTAATATAGGTGAAAACTGGGAAATTTGATAAGTAGCCAGTAGCTAGTTGACCCAATTTTATTAGTGGCCACTTTTTAAAAGTTAGTAGCCACTTTTTAAGTATAGATCAAAATGATTTTTTTTTCTTTAGCAGCTAGTGAGCAACAAAGTTACAAGTATTTGATTAAAAATAAAACTGGCATTCTACTGAATGGAAAAATATGAATTAGTAATTAGCAGATAAAATTATAAGTGATAAACAATATTTAAATATGTATTAATGCACTGTATAAAACAAGCAAGGAAATTGTATTTTTAAATTTTAAATATTTTAAATTTAAAAATTATTTCACATTTTTCTTGGATATTTTATTTTTACTTAAAACTTCTAAGCTAGGATCTAAATATCAAGATTTCAAGTGGTAATTATTAACCCGTAAGATATGGTGACGTCACTGCAACGTCGTTGTGAAGTCACATTGTGACTTCGTGACAATCGATTGTCGATGTGACGTCACGTGACTAAAATGCGAAGTCGTTATGCCGTTTTAGAGCTTTTTTGTGACGTCACAATGTGACCAATTTGTGAAAAGTGTGTCATTTGTGAATACTTTGACATTAACATTGTGACGAAACTGTGACAAAAGCGACGATATTTAAATTGCTAGAAACATGTTTTTTAAATTAAATAACATCTTTTGAAGAATATTTCTCATTTTCTAAAAATTTTTTAGAAAGCCACATCTTAGTCATAATGTGACGTCACTGAGTGGTGGCATTTTCGTCACAGATGTGATGTGACCCAAGTGACTCACAGTGACGTCACTGTTATGTCACTGTGACAAGCATGCTATGTGGGAAGTTTGGCGAGTGTACAGATAAATATAAATATTCTTTGCTTATTCAAAACTCCCGATGTCTTATTAAGGCAATCAGAGAGAGCCAGTGTGTTGGTGAGGTGGAGGAAGTCTGTTTTGTGGCAGTACAGCCAGATGCTGAATTTGCAGTATTAATCGCCTAGTGGCGAGTGCTAATTTTGTCCTATATTTTTAAAGTAATTGGTTATAATGTTTCAATCTTACTTGACACCTACATAAACTTCAATCATAAATATAAAAACAAAAATGTACCAGCCAACTATTACTGGTACAGTTAGTGAGCATATGGCAAGAGTGAAAGATATAAGATACAGCAATGTCCTTAAAATCTCCTTGCTTCCAGAGGTAAAAATAGTACAATTTATTTGAAATGCATGTGGAATTGAAATTGATGACTATGTTTTGTAGGAAAAACTATTTATTGAAAACATAATTCAAATAAAGAGTCCATCATCAAAATATAGAAAATACAGCAAAGTTGCTAAATCTGCTTGTATCTGATAGAAAGAATTAACCAATTCACTAATTAGATGTAAACAAAGAAGAGATGCATATATTCATGAAAAAAGCTGCGTTTCACAAAGCAAATTAATAAGATTTTTTAGTCGCCGAGTGGCGACTAGGGTGGCTATCAATAGCCGATTTTTAATCGCCACTTTTACAACTTTAATTGCCACGAGGCGAATGACGACCGTTAATTTACACCTATATTTGTTAAGAACATGTAAAAACATTAAAATCCTTACTGATTTAACTTTTCTGCTTATCGAGTGGCGGGAGAAATATATGCATCGTTTCTATGGATGCTATATTTGGGCACCACTATTTACGAATAATTATTTTATTTAATAACAGAAAATGCGAGATTTAATAAGTCAATTAGTACTATTCGGAAGTAGTGGCACTCTAAAGTAAGTATCTTGAATATTGATTGTTTTTTCCCAAATGTATAGAAATATTTATTGGTACAATTGCTTGATGTCTGTTTAGATTCTGAGTATTCGTTATTGTGCCTCCTGTTCCTTTATGAACATGACTCCTCCTATGTAAATTCTCACCGATGTTTTCGAATAATTTCTCCATATTTATGATAGAGCCCCACCAGTGGCCGAGGGGTTCTGCCTCCGAAACTGGTAGGCGGCAAGTGCTAGGTGCAAACCCAATTGCGGTCGTCGGCCTTACCGCTCGGAGTTTTCCGTGGTTTTCTTCGAACCTTGGATTTCCTTGTGTAAATACGGGTTAGGTTCCCTTAGAAAGACCCCCACGGAGGTCATCCCCCCATTTGGCCCTATATCTCAAATGTAGATAATTGGCCGTTATGAACACAAACAAACAAACCATAAGGATAGAAATTTTGTGTTTGTATAAGGTGAAGATAGCTGTTCAAAGATAATGATAGAAATTTATTTAGGCTCTTATTCTGAAATTTTATGTGATGTGTGGAATCTGGATTTGGCTTTTTATGGATTCTAATCAATATTTTGTTCTTATAGATGTATAGTTAAAAATAAAATATATATTCATTTAAATAAGTATTCATGTGTATATGTATTCGAAATTCGTTTGTTGTAATGGTGTAGGAAATCTGTTCTGAATGTAATCAAGCCCCCGGTTCAACTTTGGTTTGCTCGTACTCTGATACTGGGTCAATCTATTAAACCAGTCAAATATGCTTTGCACCAATACCAGTCAAACATCAGTAAATTTAATAAATCTTTTTTTAATTTTTACTAAAAAATGCACCCTGCTTGTATATGTTAAGTGTTTTGAAACATTTAAAAAATTATTTAAATTTGAATATTCATCTAAGGAAAAATAAAATTATATTTTTACTTTTGTGTTCATCAGTATCCGAATACATTTAATTTTTAGATGCGTTCGTAATTTATAAATACGTAGCATATTTAATTGTCTGGTCCGTCCGCCCGTCTATTTGTCTGCATGTAACAGTGCAAAAAAGTATCTAACCGAATGTTTTGCCAATCAATGATTTGCCCAGACCACGTACGATCATTCATATTCCAATCATGTTTTATTATTCTCACTGGTAAGTTTTTATAGTAAATTTTGCATTGTTTAATCCGAGCAATTTTCTGATTCAATTAGGCAAAAAATCCTGTAATGAAAAACCGGTGATAAGAAATTAAAAATTCTGAAAAAGACATGAAAAAAATAGGCATTATTTGAAAGTTCTTTTCAAAAATGATAAATTATGTGGTTAATAAAAGTTTTCTTCATTCTATTAAATCCTATCCTGCATCATTAATTCAATGCTATCCCGTGATAGGTCATTGCTTTAGGTTGCCATGGTGATAACGTACTTTTTAAGATGGAACCCTATTTCCGTATGACTGAATTTAACCATAATAAGTTTTGTATTCGTGCATTTTTGCATAACAGCTATTGCTGCAAGATCTGAATATTTATAAATCTAGTTTTAGTACGAACGCACCTCATTTCCCACGTTTGACGTACGATATCAAATTCATGCTTGTTGCATAATTCCTGCTGATAGTGTGTTTCTGCAACGTTTGATAAAGGTAATTTCATTATTTTCAGTTTTGTCAATTGTATTATCATAAAATATTAGCACAAATCAAGAATCTTAATAAAGTTAATGTGACAGGAAATCCATTAAACCAGCGGTTCCCAATCTGGTGTATGTGACGAGCCTGCTGGTGGTAAATAATGTGAAAATAATATCGGTAATGGCGACAATCGCAAATGTTTAGTAAAGTGATAAAAATGTTAAAAATGACAATGTAATTTGTATCGATTTATTATATGATTCTGACAAGATTACTAATGAAAAAAAAGTTTGTGTTACCTAGTTAAGGGAAGGGGTGTGTGTGTGTGTTACGAAAAATAAGGTTACTCGAAAATGAAAAAGCCTAAAAAAGGGGTATGTGAATGAAAAGAGATTTGGAAGCGCTGGATTAAATCAAAGGATGTCTTGCTTTCTTGAGTCATACTTGGTATGGCAAGATTTCTTCGCCTTTATACAGGGTGTCCCAGAAATAATGAGACAAACTTTAAGGGGAGGTAGAGGTCATCACAAGGATTCAGATTTACACAGCAACCCATGATCGGAAACGTTTTCTTGGCGTGGTAGGGATGACACAAAACGCAAGAAGGACAGGACACAAATAAGATGAGAAAATATCTTTATTATCCTTAGTACAGCAGAAAAGTAAGAAAAAAGAACATTAAAAAAACACCGATCGTTATCAAAGTAGGTGTTTGAAATTACGACCCTGGGCCATGGTGCATGGAAAATCTAATGTTCTCTTGAAAACACCAGGAATGTCCTGAACTCCCCCAGCAGCTGCAACGATGCGTACAACTAGTTCCCCAGAACTTTCCAGTGTTTTCCCGGTATTTTTGCAGCACTAAGAATAATAAACATGTTTTCTCTCCCTGTTCGCGTCCTTTCTTTCATGTATTTTGTGTCGTCACTACTGCGCCAGAAAAGGGTTTCCGACCATGGGTTGCTATGTAAATCTGAATCCTTGTGATGACCTCTACCTCCCCTTAAAGTTTGTCTCATTATTTCTGGGACACCCTGTATAACAAATGCTCCTCTATCAAGTCAGATAACCCTATTTAAGCCGAACGTGACTTAGCATATGGCCGGGATGCAGTCGTTGAAGAGTTGCTAGATTACAGGATAGCATAAGAAGTTTCAAAATATCTAGTCAGTTTTATCGTAGACTGCCCCTTAAACCATGATTTTGCCGTTTTTTAAGCATAATTTGAAAAATACTTAGAAGAAAAATTAGAAATTTTGGATTTCCATAAAGCCGGACTTAGTAAATCTAAATCCATAAAAAAAATTGTAGGTTGCAATTTATATTTTTTTCGAATATTAATTTCATAATTCATATAATAAAATTATAAAAATTGCAAATTCAATGTATTTCTGTTTGGATATTTTAGTATTATTGCTACATAAACAATTAGCACATTAGGAGTATAATTTCAGTAGATATTATATAAAAATATGAAAATGTCATTTAACATTAGAAGCATTAAATTTTTAATGTTTATAATTCAAAAAATTATCCTTCAAATGACTTGAAATTTGGTGTCTTGGTTATCTTGTCACAATCATATAATAAATCGATACAAACTACATTGCCATTTTAACATTTTCATGACTTTATCAAACATATTTAATCTCCGCCATTGCGGATATTATTTCTACATTATTTCAAATCTCTTGCGAAGATTGGGTATTGATATTGAAAAAATTAAGCTTGTGTTCGTTTTAATATGTAGATGGCCTCTAACTAAACTTTATATACATCATTTAAAAGTAGATGTTAGCTCTTAGGCTTTTGATAGCCTGTGAGCTAAAGTCCTTTCGGCAGCACCGAGAGGAAAATGTAGCTTTCATATAACTTATTTATTTATATATTTATTTTAAATTAATTTATGTTAATTTATGTTAACATAAGAATCTCAAATTAGTTGAACCTGGTTATATAAGATTGAATACTAGTTTTTTTCAATAATGAATATTAATGGGAATTTTTAGAAGATAGTCATCTTTTATTCAAGTTGGATTTATTTTAAGCGATTTTCCAAATTTCACGATATCATAAAGTGTATGCCGTTTTAAAACATGATGGATAAAATAAACCAATGATCTTGGTCTAAATCTTAATTCATGTGCACATGCACACTCACATCGAAAACGATTAATATATACGAGTGATGTCGCGGGCAAATTGATATTGGGTCATTCCACACGAATTTAACCAATGGGTGTTGCATCATAGTCACAGAATTTTTTTTTTAATTTTTATCATAGACAGACATAGTAGTGAAACCCTAAAATCGGAAATTTAAAAGTAATTTTCGCAATATTGGCTGAGATATAGCCAAATGGAAACTGGCCATTTTTACTAAATGGCGGCCATCTTAGATTCTCATCAGTGTCTAACAATGGCCATAACTTGACAGCTAATGGCTCAAATTTTATATATCTGGTACCAATGTGAAGCTATTTGTACAAAAAATGCATATTTCATATCAACACAATAGTAAATTTTCATTTATTTACTTTTTATTATGTGCAAACTGAAAATATCGCCCAAAAAAGGGCTGACTGTAATGGACAATAAAAAAAAAAAATAATAATCATCATGAATTTTTCTGAAACTTGGTAAAAACATTGCTCTAATTGTGGGCTTTAAATAATAAAAAATTGGAGAGGTAAAATCAGTTGTTTAAAAAAAAATGATTTTTTACACATAAGGTGTCACTAACCAAATAATATTCATTTTAGAATCTCTAAGTATTCCTAATTTAAGAAATAATGGTTAAAATAAAATTTTCTAACATTTAAATTGATATAATGTGTGTACATTATATAATTCAATAAAGAAATATCAATACCTATTTTTACTAAATATTCATATAGTAAAATACAAGTAAATTTTCATTTCTACAATACTTTTTATTTCATTTAAAATATGAGAATATAATTCTCAAAACATATTTACATAAATACTAAATACCTTACTATAATAGACTACATTAAAAACATGATAATATTTTCCCCTGAAATATTGGAGAAATACTAGCTGTAAATCAGTTGAATTCATTCAATTGTATAATTTAAATAAAATAAAAAAATATACAGGGTGTCCGAAAAGTCTGGAAACGGTCGAATAACTCGAGAAATATATATGAGATTGAAAAACGTAAATATACGTGTTAAATATTTTTAAATAAGGTACTCAGTGATACTAAATTTGACCTTCGCAACCGACCCCCTGGGGGTCAGAGGGGGTCCAACTTTAAAATCTTAAATTATAACCCCCATTTTTTATTGCAGATTCGGATTCTACGGACAAAAATACGTAACTTTTGTATTTAATGTTTATTTCAAATCCTCGTTTATCACGGTGTAATAGAGCATATTAAATCGATACATATTTCAGCTTTTCCAACGGGATTTTCGCTTATCGAAACTGATTGGGCAGAATTTTTGACGTCAAATTCCTCGTCTTTGTAGGAATAGCGTTTCCTGAAAATCACCCGTGGCGATTATTTCAATAGTGCTACACTGTCAAAAATTTGACCCATTTGCTGCAGCGTCACTCCACAGCTATTATAGAATATTTCTTTTGTGACCAATGAGAATGCTCCATAACACAGTAAAGTAATCGTTTTCTATAAAAGCGGTGGAGTGACGATGAAGCAAAAGGCTCAATTTTTTTACGGTGTACGGAAGTATTTTTGTCCGTAGAATCCGAATCTGCAATAAAAAATGGGGTTATAATTTAAGATTTCAAAGTTGGACCCCCTCTGACCCCCAGGGGGTCGGTTACGAAGGTCAAATTTGGTATCACTGAGTAGCTTATTTAAAAATATTTAGCACGTATATTTACGTTTTTCAATCTCATATGTATTTCTCGTGTTATTCGACCGTTTCCAGACTTTTCGGACACCCTGTATAAATTATATATATATATAAGTTTGGCCACATAAATTTCCTTTATTAAGTGAAAAAAAATGTCTTAAATAGGTTCTATATATAGGGGAGGAATGGGACACTTTGTACAAAAATTAGAAAATCATTTTTGTTTTACACACACACACACAAAATCGGTTTTTTGAAAACAAAATAAAACACTCTCTAATGTTATTGAACAATATAGCTAAACAATTTTATAATTAAAGAAATTGTAAATTTCAAAATGTGTCCCATACCTCCATTAACAGGCAGGAATGAGACAACTATAAAACAATGTATTATAAGAAACAAATTATTCTAGTGCCGGCTATATTTGCAGTCTAACCAAAGATTATAGGTTGATAATTTTTGTGCTACAACATCAAATTCCAGTATCTTCATCACTGGAAGAATAATTCAGGATTGTAAGGGATGGTAATCACTCTTTCAATTTATTTATATTTTGGAATAAATGAGTATATTTTCAATGTTATAATTTATATACTACCCTTTAAAAGTATTTGCATAATAGCAATTTATGCTCATCTTATTAAAAAGTAAGAATTAGACTTGTCTCCCCCCCCCCTTTGCTGGCATGTCCCATTGATCTCTCTACCTTCTTTTATTATAAACAGAAATGCTGCTTTTAGACATAGTTTAAATTATGGTTAATATACAGTATAATGTTCCATAAATAGAAGAACTATTACATCTATGCGTAAACAAATTATTAATATACAGAATACAAAAAGCATAAAAAGTATATGAAGTAAATTTACTTTTGATTCTTGAAATAATCCTTTTTTTATACAATTGCAAGCTTATGTTAATCAGCTACTTTATTCAACTGAAGATTGGAGTACTATTGCTTCATCTAATGTGTTATTGATGAAATATTTAAAATGATACATACAGAGAAAAACCTACTGTCCCATTCCACCCCACTCTCCCCTACGTGTAATGTAAATCCTCATTTATACGTATCGCATTTACAGGTATTTTATAATTATACATTATATTCCTTAATTATTTTCTTATATTTTTCAGTGTGAAAGTTATTTCAATTGTATACTTTTGAGAGGAGGAGGGGGGGGGGGTTGGGGGAGAATTTCTACAAAATTAGTGCAAAAGAAGTTTTGAATATACATTTACATTGAATTAGATTTTAGAAAATTTTATTTTAACCATTATTTCTTAAATTAGAAATACTTAGAGATTCTAAAATGATCATTATTTGGTTAGTGACACCTTATGTGTAAAAAAAATCATTTATTTTTAAACAACAGATTTTACCTCTCCAATTTTTTTTATTATTTAAAGCCCACAGATGGAGCAATGTTTTTACCAAGTTTCAGAAAAATTCATGATTATTTTTTTTAATGGTCCATTACAGTCAGCCCTTTTTTTTGGGTGATATTTTCAGTTTGCAAATAATAAAAAGTAAATAAATGAAAATTTACTATTGTTTTGATATGAAATATGCATTTTTTGTACAAATAAGCTTCACATTGGTACCAGATATATAAAATTTGAACCTTTAGCTGTCAAGTTATGGCCATTGTTAGACACTGATGAGAATCCAAGATGGCCGCCATTTAGTAAAAATGGTCAGTTTTCATATGGCTGTACCTCAGCCAATATTCCTAAAATTACCTTTAAATTTCAGATTTGAGAATTTCACTACTATGTCTGTCTATGATAAAAATTTTAAAAAAAAATCGGTGACTATGATGCAACAAGTTTTTTTTAAATTGGTTGATTTCACGTGGAATGACCCTATTTTAAAAAATGTCACCCTCATTAGAAATTCAAACTACAATATCTCAGGCGTTTTTTAAGATAAAAACAAAACAAAAAATACTCAGAAATTCATTATTAAGATCAAACATTTTAAAAAGATTTTTTTTTAATTTTTAATTTTTTGTTTGTACATCATTATACATTTAAAAGATTTTTGACAAGGCAGCTATTTTGAAAGAAGATGACGGATAAAGTTGGTCAGTGAACTGGGCCAAGACATTGGTATGTACTATGTACACAGGGATGCAAATCAGTTTGTAAATGCGTATTATCGCGTGACAAATTTCAGACCGTTTCAGAATATCTTAAAACTGTCACATACTGGAAATTGAAAGTGTTATAACTCAGCCATTTTTCAAGATATAGATTAAACAAAAAATGCTCTGGAATCTTTGTATAAAGGTCAAACACACAAAAGAAAAATCTTTATCAATTTCTTATTTTTTTACGCCTAATTTTAAAATTTAAATTAAAAAAAATTTATATTCCACCATTTTGTAACAAGATGGCAGATGCGACTGGCCAACGAACTCTGTCCAGACATCGGTATGTACTATGTACGTGCCAAGTTACATCCAAATCGGTTTAAAAATACGCGTGTTATCACGTGAAAAAAATCAGATCATTTCAAAATGTGAGCAACGCTAGAAATTAAGTGTTATAACTCAGCCATTTTTTAAGATACAGACGAATCAAAAAATGTTCTGGAATCTTTGTGTCAAGGTCAAACGTATAAAAGAAAAATCTATTTCAATTTATCCCTTTTTTGTACCTAATTTTAAATTTTAAGTTAAAAAAAATCAAATGGCCGCCAATTTGAAACAAGATAGCGGAGGGAACTGGCTAACGAACTTGGTCCAGGCCTCAATACGTACTATATACACACCATGTTACATCAAAATCGATTCATAAATACGCGTGTTATCACGTGACAAAAATCAGATCATTTCAAAATGTCAGCCATACTAGAAATTCAAAGTGCTATAACTCGGTCATTTTTTAAGATATAGACAAAATAAAAAGTGTTCTGAAATCGTCGTTTTAAGTTCTAACAGATAAAAGATTTCTCAACTCTTATTTTTTGCATTTATTTTTAAATTTAAATTTTTTTAAAAAAAATTTAAATGCCCCCCATTTTGAAACAAGATGGCGGATGATGCTGGCCAACGAACTCGGTCGAGACATTTGTATGTACTATGTATATACCAAGTTTCATTCAAATCGGTTCATAAATACGATAGTTACAGCATGACAAAAATTTATATATATATATATATATATGTGTGTGTCAACATTTGAACGGAGGGTGGTTTTGGGGTTTGGGAGTCATGATCGGTGAAAATATACCAGAAATTTCCGGAAGTGCTTTCCTCCGGACGGCTGCAATAGGTAGCTTTTTACTTTTTGTAATGAAAGCTACCTAAAGCAATATGAACGACTCTTTACTGTTTATTTTTCTACGTGAAAGATAAAATCGATATCAGAGGAATGGTTGCAGACTTTGTTTTCGTAATTATATTAAATAGATCATTTTTAATATAATTTCGAATGAACTAATTTTTAAAGTGTAGTTCGGGACAAATTTCTAGGTAGTTTGACTTTCAGCAAAATATTTTTAAATTCTAATAGGAATCCCTGATTTATCGAGCCTGATTATCTTGAGGAATCGAATCATTGGAAACAAAGCATACATTGTAATGCTATTTTTTTGCCACACACTGGGATCGATTGCGCTCGTCTGGTTGCGATCGTCTTTTATTGGTTCGGGTTATTCAATTTTACACGGCCGTATTGATTCTAATTTTGATGAATACTGTGTGATGATTTCTATTACGTTCTTATCGTTATCTAATGGCTAATTCCTAAATCGTCAGTTATAGAGGCATTGCAATAGTTGATAAAAGTTTTAGATATTGTTCTTCATCATATCAAAAGCTATTTACGTCAAAATGTTTTTTTTAATTAAAGAAATTATATATTTTTATATTGTTTTTCTCTATTATAAATTATATTTCCAAAACAATGCTGCATGCTCAAACAAATTAAACAGTAAGAATTTCGTTCTGTTTTTTATGACTGTTTTGTGCGCTGAAAATTCATAAAATTCACAATATCATCATTTGAAGTTTTGATTGCCGTTTAAACTGCACAACTCATAATTTTTTTAAAAAAAGATACTCATTTTGTACCTGGGAAAATGATAAAAGATTTATAGGATTTTTTTTTTTTTTTTTTACTTCAAAGAAAATTTGAATTATTGTTTTCTTTTGTCACAAAAAATGAGACACATTGACAAAAGTTGTGGTGCAAAACGTACTCCGATGTAATATCTTAATACTACAATGGCATAGATAAGTTTTTTAAAGGAAGGAAAAAGCTTTTAATCATAGTGCAAAACATTTTTGTTTTGTTTTATAAACACATTTGAATCTGAAAGTTCGGTGTTATCGGCTAACAAGACAATAATAGCTTCGATCGTGTTCTTATAAAACGTAAACAAAGAAAGGGTAATTTCCTGATAATATTTGAATTTTTTTCCTGATAATATTCGAATTCATTATCAATTATGTTTGAATATCATTGTTTTGTCTTTCACACACTTGCGATAAAGAAACGATATACATTACATTCTCAAGTTTTCACTTTTTATCCGGACAAATGTAATTTTATTTATTTTTATTTACTAAAGATATAAAATTTATTAATCACAAATAAGATGCAATTTTTTTTTATTTTAGTTTGTAATTGGAAAAGTGAATAGGATTGGATCTTTGCTGTTTTTTTATGATTTGTCATCTAATTAGTGTGATTATATATTAAAAATAGAAAATAATTTGCTACATTAAACATTCATTTTGCAAAAAAAAGACGAAAATATAATGCTTGTTTTTTTGCGAAATATAATTCTGGCGATATTTCGTAAAATTAATATAAGTAAAAATATGGAAACGAAGCTTTTTATTGCATCCGTTTTCCTTTTAAATTATCCAGAGTTGAAATTTTAACCTTTTCAGATTCCAGGATTTGGTTATATATTTTTTAAAACTTCAATTATGAATTTGTATTAAGAAAATGGTAACTACAAAAGATTGAAAAGCGAAAAAAAAAAAAAAAACTTATTTTTTGTAATGTAAAATTTGATGATAGATGGGACTGAATAAGTACATTTTTTGACAATTTGTTATATTTTTTTGTTATTTTGCATTGCAAAAGCATTACAAAACATAAAATATATTTTTCATTATTATTAACGGATTCTACAAATGGTATCTTAACACACAGTAAAATTTGTTAAGTATTCATTTTTGTACATTTCTGTTAAAAACCTTTTTTATATAAGCCGTAGCTTGCTAAAAAGCACTATAAGAAAAAAATACTATTTTGATTAATTAAACTATCTGGTAGGCTCCATTCACACCAATTTCTTTTTTATTAACACTTTCCAACAAAGTTGAAAAGTGTTTATGCATTCGGTTTGTGTGGCCGGATGGCAGTCTGTCCGCTCTCTAACTCCCGTAAATATACTCGGATTGCTCTGAAATTTTTATATGTTATTGATGTTTACCCTAGAACAAATCCTATTGAAAATGAAGTTTCTACTATGATTAGTTTATTTACAGGAATAGTCGAAAGTTTTCCGATACATTACGGCCAATGGGAGAAAATCGTTTCAAATGAATTTTAAAAGTGTTACACCCTATTGAACTTACACAAATTTACATGGATTCGCGAAGTATACCAAAATACGCATTCTGTAAAATATGCTGTGAAAATAAGTTATTCATTTACAGGGCCACTCCAAAGAATTCCATTACACAATAATAAAGGGGGAATTGTTTGCGACATAATGTTAAACGATTTCAAATATCATAAAATTGATATACGCCGCTGAGACTATATTGAGTTTGAGACGCTATTTAAAGCATAATATGAAGTGCATAGCTTTTACACATACACATACTTTTACACATAGGGACACACAAAATACAGGGTGGTAATAAAAAAAACTTTGCCGATAAATGGAGCTCTAGTGGCCAGTCCGTTCAACCGATCAAGGTGAAATTTCAGATACAGCTATTCAGAGGTATGAGCTCGAGATTCTATGAACGGCAAAAAAATAGCCCTCACGGTTACAGTTATAGCTACAGAAACTCGAAATTTTCCAATGGCAACACCCATTTTTTTTCATCGCAAACTGCTCAGCGCATGCCAAAACCCTAAAGAGCGTTGGAACGGTATGGTTATTGCAATAAACGGACGCGTTATACTCGCACAAAATCAGCTCTACAAACGGCCCCCAAAAACACGACCAAGGCGCACGAAGAAAATTTGAATATGACAAAGACAAAATACCAATCACGGAACATCGTTTGCCAGGTAGTCAGCGTAGAAAATGGATAAAAAGTAGGGTGGGAATGTTAGTTCTTCAGTTGGAGCTCGCAAATGCTAACAAAATGACTTCGTTCGTGGTGAGATGGGTAAAACTATTATCAAAACGAGATGAATGCTGCGAAAACCTGGCGCGTTTACCGTCGAAACCATCGCCAAATACCTGGCCTATGCATTTCACAAGCTCTTCGTGATTTAGTAATGAAATTCGAAGGAATTGGCTGCACCTGTGATAGTCCGCGATCCGGAAGACCAACTGTTCCTGAGGATACTGTTATGGAAGTGTATCACATAGTGACCAGAGGACGCATACAAACTACAAAAGTGTATTTGATATACCAAAATCAATGGCCTTAAAATTACTGCGCTCTGTAATCCGCATGTTTCCTTACCAATACCAGCGCACCCAGATGTTGGAAGTGAGAGACCATCAACAACATATAGACATTGTTAATGAATTTCTTATTCAATATGATGGAGATAACGATCGACCTCTTCGCATATTATGAACGGACGAGGCACATTTCACCTTAACTGGTAATGTCAATGGCCTCCCCGATTCCCCGACCTCACTCCTATGGATTTCAGGTTCTGGGGATATCTAAAATCTAGAGTGTACATGTGCAATCGGCAAACTTTGCCGAATTTGAAAGATTCTATCAGACGTGAGATTGCAAACATCCCTCATGCGATGTAACGTTCGGCTGTATTGTCCACAGTCGCCACCATGCAATGTGTAATTGCCTGTGATAGCACCCATGTGGAAAATGTGTAATCAAAATAAAAGTTTTCTTTTCTCCGATCTGTGTTGTAATCAGAGATTTGTGTACAGACTCTGTGTCATATGCAAATTTACTCCTCGCGCCCCAATCGTGTTTTTTATGGGGGGAGATTCGCAGAACAGTTTTTTGTGCGTGCATAACGTGTCCGCTTCTTGCGATACACGTACGGTTCCAACGCTCTTTGGGGTTTTGGCATGCGCTGAGCATTTTGCGATGAAAAAAAAATGGGTGTTGCCATTGGAAATTTTCGAGTTTCTGTAACTATAACCGTAACCGTGAGCGTCATTTTGTTGCCGTTCACAGAATCTCGAGCTCATACCTCTGAATAGCTATATCTGAAATTTCATCTCGATCGGTTGAACGGACTGGCCGCTAGAGCTCCATATATCGGCAAAGTTTTTTTATGACCACCCTGTACTTCAAACCTTATATTTTTATCCAAAATACTGTGTATTATCGATGATAACTGATGGATGGTTGAAATGCATTTTCAATTATGATATGCGTTTTTAAGTTTTATAAAACGTCTGCAAATTATATGGTGTATATAAATGTTATAGTTGATATACAGGGTTACACAAAAGAGCTCATAAAGGTTACTGAATATGAGAGTAATTAACTTAAAAGCGGTAGTTACGCCTTTTTACGTTGAACTGCTTTCAGTTTACTAAGAAATGTTTGTAGAATATACATAAAATGATATACAGGGTCACGCAAAGAATTAGCTACATGGTCACTCATGTGATACTTTCTGGAAAAGTGATTTAAGTAGCTTTAAGAATGTGTTTGTTTGAACTAAATTAAAAAAAATACTGGCGTGTAGTAAAGATACTGGATAAATTACAGGGCTGAACAAAAGTATTGAAGTATTTTTCATCCATTAGAATAAAGTGCTGCAAGAGAAATTTCAGCCAGTTAGGCATTTTCTTGCAAAACTAAATTTTCCATTATATTGTATGCATATATCAGCCGACGGATAAAATACAGGGCTGTTCAAAAGTATTTCAATACATATTCGGCTATGGACAGTAGCATCTTATTTCCCTAAATAACAAAGTTTTGTTAAGGATTTCAGGAAGCGTTGGAAAGTGTTTCATAATCTATGCTTAACTTATGATTTTCTTACTTATTTTTTAATGTTATTTCTATAGGTGAAAAAAATTCTAAGTATCATTAATATCAAATCTGAAGAGGTTAAATTCCTTTTTCTCAGTTTGCGCTTTTCAGTACATCACTATGTTCAAAATGCTGAAACTTCGATATATGTATCTCTAAATTCATTTGACATTTTTTAAATGAGCGTTCCTTTTGGTGTAGTTTCGACAATTTAAGGATTAGGTTTGGAATAATACAAAAAAAAAAAATCCATGTCAATTAATCTCTCACTTGAGCCTACCGCATTAATATTTTATGAAGTAATATCAATGCTAACAATAATTTTTTTTTTTCAGTTCAGTTATTCTCCATTTTACATTGGCATGATTATATTCTTCCATGATTCCCCCTCCCATAACGTCTTATGCATGCTCATTTAAAAATTTGACCAAACATATGACTATTAAATTGTTATTTTAACGCAATCAAACTGGTTTGTAAAGTTATCATGTTCAATTAATAGTCATATCCAATCAATGTGACTATTAACCATAGTCATATTCAATTAATATGACTATTAACCATAGTCATATTCAATTAATATTATTAACCTTCAAGAGATACGCACTGAAAGTGCATCCAATTTACGAAGGGAGAAATTATCAATTAATTTAAAACTTTTGATCTAATTTCAGTTTTTAAACAATTCGGAAATTGAAAGTCAAACGTAGGCAATGAGGTGTGTTCTTAGTATAAGGAAGTTTTAAATATTTAGATCTTTGTGCAATAGTATACAGTATTTCGGGTACTGTATAAGCATCCGAAATATTTTGTATGCCCTTGTAAATACTATCTCCTATCTATTATAGAAAGTAACCTTTAGTAAACCTCAGCAATGTATATCAATTTCATAAAATGTGAAATAGTTAATATTATTAAAACGCGCCCCCAAACAATGTTTCCTCCTATACCATTATGTAATGGAATACTTCTGTGTGGCCCTGTAAATGAAAAAAAAAAGATTTTTTGTACCATAGATTGTACAGAATGCATATTTTAGTGTGTACTTCATAGATGCATATCAATTTTACTACATTCGAAAGAGTGTAACAACATTAAAATGCACTTGAAACTATTTTTTCTCTTTCACCGTAATGTAACGGAATACTTCTGATTGTCCCTGTAATTGAACTATGCAACCAATTTTCATAAAATATGAAATGACTCGACAAAATTATTTAATAACTGTATATTTTAAATTTCAAGCGATTCGGTTGGGTAGTTTTAGTGTTATACGCGTATGAACAGACGAATTGAACGATTAACTATAGGTGCTAAATATTTCCGAAAACATACGCAAAAAAATTGGTTCAAATCTATGCATAATTTCATTCACTTTCCGATAATACAAAGTTGGCATACGGACAAACATTTTGTATAAACTTTTGTCCCTTAAAACATATAAATCTAGGGAAAATTGGGAATCTTAAAAATAAGTTTATTACAGTAAGAAAAGAATGATAAAGGTCAAGAATCGAACCCAGATCTTTGGCACTTACAAAAGTCAATGCTTTAACCGTTTAAGGGTGTTCTTAAATCAAAAACGGCAACTTTATGACACATGCTTTAATTTATTTTTGTTCGAAAATGCATGAAACTAGCAGGTATTGTTATTCAGAAACTGTCTAATTGCACTCTTTTTAACACAATAGATCTTTCATAACAAGCCTTCAAAGTTGACGTTTTTGAGCTCATTTCCAGACGACAGCAGAAAAACCGGTCGAAAAGCAGGAGAAAAACGGGTGATCACATGATCGAAATAGCTTAGAACTGGATAGGTAATTTAATTATCATAAAATGGAAAAATAAGTTCAATTCAAAATCGCTTCCATAGTCAGGCATTCCAATTTTATAATTTTCTGTTGAAAAATGAATTTGTAAATGTGCCAAAACGTTTTGCACTTGTTGAGAGGAGCAGTTAAGAACACCCTTAAGGTAACTGGAGATGGGGGGGCGAGCATTTTTCGTTCAGATAATCTTATTGGTAATAACATCTGATTTGTGATTTAGACAGCTCAACAGAATAAACCGCAGGTAAAGCAACTCCCTATAAACGGTGTCAAAGATATGCAACTATTTTATCACAATCAAACTGATTGGTAAAGTTATCTCGTTCATGATAAAGTTAGTTCTTTCTTAGTTCGCAAATTTTATATTTTCATTTTAATCGGAATGCTAATGCTTCCACAATAATTAAGCAAGTTATTTGATTTTTTTAACAGTATCTTTAGGCCTTTTGTGGGATAATTAGGTATCGAATTTTTGATGCGTTTGTAACTTTTTTAATCATGAACTTAAAAATTTCCCAAGTTTTTTTCCATATATATATATTCACGTATTTTTTTTATGCTGATCTAATGGACTCATCAAAAATCCGATACTTAGATTTATAGAAAAAAGTATTTTAAATAAAAATAAAAATCTATTTCTAAATATGAAAAATGATTTTTTTTTTTTTTAAAGTTAAATTTTTTTAATAAGTGTTATTGCTATATTCAGAATTTAACACTTTTTATGATCTTTCATGACTATGCTTTATTCAAACATGAACTAAAAATATAATACAGGTTATAGTTACAAAATAATTTTTTTTTTTTTGTATAGAGTCCCTATAAGACTGTTATCAAATCCAAAAGGGAAACCTTATGACATAAGTTTTATTTTTGCTCGGAAATGTGTGAAACTAGCAGCCGTTGTTGTTTAGAAACTATGCCATTAAACTGTTTTTTCTTCAGTTTTTTGCAATCGCGATTAATCTTTTAGAAAAAAAGGTAAAGTGGGTGTTTTGAACCGAATTTCCGCGCGAAAGGAATGTAACTCAAGAGCGTGGGAAAAGTCTTTGTTCCGTGATCAAAATCGCTTATAATTCAATAGGTAACTTATTCATCAGAAAATAGAAAACACAGTTCGATTCCAAATCCCTTCTATAAACAGGCTTTCCAATTTTCATATCTTTCCGTTAAAAAATGAATTTGTAAATGTGTCAATGTTTTTCACTTGTTGAACAGTGCAGTTGAGAGCAGCCTTAAATATCTGTAAGACGAGAGCTTTTGAAGATAACTAGGAGCGGCACTTCAGAATTTTGCCGCGATTTTTAAGTGCCGCTGCAAAACTTTCTTGCATAAAAAATCAAACGAAAAAGGCGAATAAAAATTTTATCGCCTCTTTTATATTATCTGTCACTCTGTTTAACCGATACTTAAAATGCTACGTTGCTCTAAATGCTTTCTAAATCTTCTACCGATGCACTCGATATTTGACTGTTCAAATATTGACAAGCATAACATTAGTGATAAGAATCTGGCATCATGAATACATTTTATTGGAACATTCGTGTAATCGCTGATTTTATATATCTACAATGAAAAGAAAAAGGAGTCATCCGATAACTTATTTTGAATTACATAAAAATATGAAAAACAGGACACGGCTTGAAAAAAAAAGTCTTTGAAAATATGTTCTGTATTTTGAAATGCCTCGTATTTTAAAATTTCTTTAATTACTTTTAACACATTCGCTGCCGCTCACGCGAAAGCACATGATATGACACCAACGTTAAGGGGTCACTCACGCGCCAGCGCGTGATGTGGGGTGATGTCCAATAGCCAGTCACGCGCTTGCGCGGGGAAATCTTTCACCGATTCTTCTTTATAAAAAGTAAATCGGCTTCTGGGGAAACCCCACTTCTTACAGTGCGGCATTAACTGTCATCACATCTTCACGTAAGCGGCAGAGAATGTGTTAAGGGATAACCTTCTCGAAAATCGAAAAAAAAAATACCTTCATTTTAGGGTTCCGTAATTTAAAAAGTAAAAACCGGAACCTTTATAAGATTACTCAGATGTCTGTCTGTTCGTCTATCACAGTCGTTTTTGTCATTAATTATAGAACGTGGAAAGTTCAAATTTGGCAGAAATAAAAAAGACTAAGTATTGACAGACAATTAATCATCTTACAAATATATTTAAGAAAAATGTCACTGGGCTAATGACTTGAATTTATTTATTACTTTTTTTATTTTTATCGTGTGGGGTATCTTGTGAAAACTTTCATCGCTTTTTTTTTTTTATAGATATTATATTTTCAGAAAATTTGGCGAAAATGTAATGCTAAAGTATATTCTCCTCTCCTTATACTTCCGAATCTACCACAACTAAAATTGTGAAAAAAGTACGGGTAGTAAAATTTTATATTTCAACCTTGCAGGAAAACTATAAGCCATTGCCCTAGTAGGTTACATAGTTTGTGAGAAAAATGCATTTTCCCGTTACAAATTTCGTGCTCAGTAAGTAAGTTGAGGGGCGTTCGAGGCACCTATCGTCGGATGAGTGCAAAAGGATTGATGATAATGAGTTTCGAAAAAAATTGTCGTTAATTAGCCGAGATATTAAACTTTTAAAAGCTATAGGCTGGTAGACTATAGTTTAGATACACATAAAGACACGAGTGGCGTATTCTATATGCCATTTTTTATAGTCACCCCAAAATGAGATTCAACTCGATTCACAACGTCCAGTTATCCCGAAAACATTTACCAGACCTTAAGGCCCCACGTTCGTCACTGAAAAAGACCCGGATGATAATGTAAAGTCTATGGGAGAGTTCTGTTCAAATATATCGCTCAAATTTTAATATTTTTACATGTTTTTTTTTGCATAGGATAGCTGAAGACTATCTACTATTGGCCTAGTTTTTACTTTTCCGATTTTGCTTATAAATTTTTTATATTATCACAGCTTCAATTTCAGAACCGGTTTTGAAAGTTAAAGTGATTTTTTAAAACAAATCTGAAACCAAAATTGAAAAAGTAAAAACTAGGCCGGTTGTGGATCGTCCTCGGCTATCCTATGTAAAAAAATTCTGTAAAAATATTAAAATTGGAGCGAAATATTTGAAAAGAACGCTCCCATAGAATTTACATTATCAGCCGGGTCATTTTCTGTGACTAATGTTGTGCCTTAAGGCAGATTTTATTATTGTTTCTTCACGTGTCATTTTACTTGCATAATAATAGAGATGTTGTAATGATGCATATAATTTAGATAATTTTGAACAGGTATGTAGAGTAAATGTTCTTACTATAATTAGCAAAAATCCGGCATAACATAATGTACAGTCGTGGGTAAAAAAAGTAAACACCCCCTACTAACTCTACAAAAAATTATCGTAGAAGAAAGTTACTGGTACGAGACAATTGGGAAATAAAGTCTACTTTTAAATGACCTATATAAAATTTGCTTAATTGTGCCACCTAGTTATTTAAACTAAACTTTTTTTCAATAACAATATCCAATTTAACAGCATAAATGAATTCCTACACCATTCAATTAGCCTAAAAATAAATTTTCATGCAATTCATTCGATAAGTTTCTGAGAAAAAAATAATTCTTTTAAAATGAGCATATTTTAGGGGTGTGTTCAAATTGAAGTTCGGTACTCAATTCATGAGCGAGGGAACCCCCTTGATGATCAAATCAAGGCTTCTTAGGCGCCACTCATGCAGTCATTGCAGACTGCTAGATTATATTAATAGCATAAGAATTTGCAACCCTTCGGACTCCGGCGTCTCTTACACAAATTTTATTTGGCCAGCACCACTTTTTTAAAAGAAGTTTCAAGTACACAATTTCAAAAATTCTGATTTAAAAAAGGCATTTTTTTTCCTTTATTACTGATGACAAAAACAAATTTTGCAAGGAAAGATGTCTCCCCAGCAGAGACAAGAGAGTGCCAAGGGTTGAAATAGCTAGTTTCTTTTAAATTTTTTTGCCGACTGTACGTCAGTGCCTTCAGATGCGATTTCCCTCTACCCCTCCCTTACTGATAAGTTTTATGGAGTATAAAACTGTCTGCACCCAATTGAAGCATATCACAAATGTATTTTGAGAATAAACATTTCAAAAATGAAAGGTTGGTAGCAGAAATCGCACTTTAAGCTTGCTACTTCACTTCGGCTGATGAAAGAAGGGAGATTCAAAGATGATAAACTAAGATACATCGATTTTTCCCCTTTCATAATATCGTGTAGAAATAAAAAAAAAATTAAAAAACAGAGTTTAAAGAGGAATGTCATATTCACCTTGAGTTAACCCTTTCGGGAAACTGAACAATTGGAATTACAAACTATTTTTTTAGAAATTAAAACTCGTCAGTTGAAACTTTCATTGTAAAAACAAAATTTTATTAAAATATTCTTGGTTCCGTTTGGAATTAAAATCAGGTGGTCCCAACGGGGCACCACTGCACCGGAAAGTGTTCATATAGATGAAATAATTACTAATTTACTAAAAAAAAGGTGCTTAAAATTTATTAAATCCATGCCATTCCATATAAACTGGTCGTAAAAACTTAAAACCATTGATTTTAAAAATACACGCAAAGAGATATTACATTAATCCCGAGATCTTTCAAACACAGGCGTGATCATTTTCAAGGATAATGATCACGTTTGTAATTGAAAGATCTCGGGGTTAATGTAACATCTTTTACATGTGTTTTTAACATAAGTGGTTTCAAGTTTTTAAGAAACAGTTTATGTGTAATGGAATGGATTTAATAAATTTTAAGCACATTTTTAGTAAATTAGTAATTATTTTATGTACACAATATCGTGGTTATTCTTGTTTGGCGACAAAAATATGGCATACCCAAGGGAGGAAGGAGGGTTATAATTTTTCTGATTAAAATATCTCTCGCAGCTTCTTTCATACCGCACAAATAGATGACATCTTACTAAGCGTGCCTGTTTAGAAATGGTCAGAAATGGTCTTTTTTAAAAAAAGCTGAAGAAATTATTAAACATTTGCTTGTGTGGTTGAGTAGGGCATAGCATTAACCAAAAGTTTTAATGGTGCAACAAAAGATTAACGAAAACAGCATTTATTGCAGGTAGTTGACATGCATAGAAAAAAAACTACAATTGTAAAATCTTCAAGATATGTAAAAACAATTATGTTATTTATATAACATTATGCAATATTTATTATCTTGTTAAACTTCAAGTGAGTTTTGCAGTAAAACAATATTTTTTTCCCATTGCATTTGCAATATTGAAAAAATTCATTTTTTAATCCATATTCTTTGTAATATTTAGAAAAAAAATATTTCTGTACTACGTATTACTGATAGGGTCCATTTTTTTTATAAACAACATATCAAATGCATGTAACTTAAAAAATATATTTAAAAAATAATACTTTTGTAAATGACTGTAAAATATTATGGAATTAAAACTATTGTTTTTAACTTTTGGACATCCTTGAAAAACCTTTATATATTTTTTTCAGCTCATATTTTGTAAGAGATGTTAAGTACTCCAAAGAAGCTTTTTAGAATTATAATATTACAATAAATATTTAAAAATTAAATTTTGGGGACAGCTTTCGTATAGGTCAACAAAATGTATCGGGTTCCGATGCTTGGTACGAGCAGCACAAAAGTTGTAACTACTATTTAATTACTAAAGCTAAAAATGTAAGTGCTAAAGTACTTACAAATACTAAAGGTGAAAATAATGGCATATTTAAGCAATTTTATAAAATATGTATATGAAGTGATTTAACCTTGCATCCAGTTATTTGTTTTTAGATAATATAAAATGTCAAATTGCTATTATTACAATTATATTGTTAAAACTTGAAAGGTTTTTGGGTAGAAAATCAATTTGTAAAATGTAGATTAAGTTGTAAATTTTCATCAAGATTTTCGAAGTTAGATATTTATTTCATCCTTATCTTATTCGATCTTAATTGCTTTCTACGAAGAATTGATTGACATTGTTCCACCTGTGACCCTTTTTGAATGCGACGTCTCACCTAATTTCTCACTTTTTCCTCTATGTCAATATCGCTTTCTTAATTTTTTTGGTGCTTATAATTTTCACGTTATGAGAACGTTAGAGCCGTAATACCATTCTAAAACAATGTCTATAGATTCGGGAATAATTCAAACTGGTATGTTTATTTTATTTTTATATTTGTTTACGATTTTTTTTTTTTTTTAACAAGCGGGAGCATATTTAAAAATGTATCTGTTATTTAGCACTAGACGTGCCGCGAATTTTATAAAAATATTTCGCCAAAGAATTTTATATAAAACTATTCTTTTAATTCATATTTAAATATATGATTAATATTTTATGTACTTTATGAAGAAATTTCTGTTTTGAATGTAAATATTTTAATTTTGTATCGTTCAAATGACGGGTTGTTGGGTGCTAATATAAGAAAATCTTTTTTATAACACTTCAACACATTGTTTTTAAAAATGTAACTGGTATTTAAATATGTAATGTATATTTATTTTATGAAGAAATTTCATGTTTTAGTGTGAACATTTTCTTTTCTTCGTTTAAGTTGTTGGGTGTTAACTCATTAAAGCCGGTTGTCAAGAAAACTTGCCATGTAAAGCGAACAAAATTTTTAAATTTCAATACCAGTATTTTAATTTGGAATGTTTCGAATTATGTAATCTCAAATTTTGAGCGATTAATTCAAAATTACAATGTGGAGAAAACTAATGTCAAAAATTAAACTCTAAAAGAGACTCGTCCTTAATAGGTTAATATAAGCAATTTTTTTTTTTTTTAATAGGATTCTAACACAAAATTAGTAGACATTCTAGTTTTCTGTTTATATTGATTTAGGCATAAAGGCGTTCTCATATTTGATGTTAAACTCTTAATGTACCAATTATACTACAAAACTTGTATAACGTTTCTCTAGTGCATCGATTGGCGTAGTAAAATTTAGGGCGAGTTCTAGATACTTTACTTCATTATGTTCTAAAAGTATTATTTAAGTAAAACAAATATCTTTTTAAGTGAATAATTTATTTTTCCAGTTCCAAGCGCTCAGCTTTCTTCATGTTAACCCTCTAATTCTCAGTGTGGAATGCATTCCAGTAATTGCCATTATCCAGTAAATCTGAATTCTCACCAGAAAAATCTAAATATCAAATTTCGTTTTATGTAATAATGAAATATTTGCTATTGATTGAAGCAAAAAATTTCTATTTAAAATTTTTAGTGCTAATAAAAAATATCTGATTAGAAAAATCCACTAAATCGGGAACACTTATGGTAGCAAAAATGATATCATGGACATTAGAGGGTTAAAAGACATGGATGGATTTAAAAAGCTTTATATAATATAATGGTTTATTTGATTTCTGATTTATGTTTTGTTTATATCTCAATATTTTGGTTATAATTTTTCAGAACTAGTCTGCAAAGCTATAACTTGCTATTCCCAATCAGATAACAGCTATTTTTAGGGTTTCGTTCATTTGAAGAAATCTTATTCACTTCATTCTTCTGTCTGTCTGTCTGTCACAGAGCCCGTTCTGTGAAGTATGTAGGGGAGAGGGCGGCCCATGTGAACAATTTTTATATATTTTTTTCTACTCCTGAAAATTATTATGAGCTATTGAAGCAAAAATTAACTTTTGAATGTATTTATCAAGAATTTGTAATTCAAATCATCATTCTAAAAATTGTTTAAATTTGTTCACATGTGTCGCAACGGAGGGGTTGTTGTGAATAATTCTGGGGCACATGTGAACACAGATATAGAATAAAAATAATTTGTTGTGAATAAAAATTGTGATATAGACTGGGAGACGGCCCAGACAATCGCCTCACGAGTTCACGGCAGAAATTCTAGAATTAGTTAAGGCCCCTGTCCTCGCTCGAGGAAACGCTCGCGAGCTAATGCTATTCCTATGGGGAAGCTTTTTTCTAATAACTCTTTCGCATTTTGACAGTTTTGAGTAATTTTTTTTGCATTGGATAGCTGAGGTGCATGCCGACAGCGCACCTTTTTTACTTTTTCGATTTTGGTTGCAGAAATTTTTTTTAAAAGCACTTTCAGTTTCGAAACCGGTTTTGAAAGTGAAACTAACTTTGTAAAAAATATTTGCAGCCAAAATCGAAAAAGTAAAAGAAGTGCGCTGTTGGAATGCACCTCAGCTATCCAATGCAAAAAAAAAAAAAAAAATATTCAAAAATGTGAAAATGCGAAAGAGTTATTAGAAAAAGACTTCCCCATAGGAATAGCATTAGCTCGCGAGCGTTTCCCCGAGCGAGGACAGGGGCCTTAAACTCGACTCGTATATCGAAACGCATTTGGTCTGCCAAGTCATACCTTGGAGGAAAACACCTAAAAACCCGATTTTAGTGGTTGACTTATAGGTGTACCATTGTGTTTTAATGATCCCAATCCAGCATGTCTTCACATATTTCGGCGAGGGAAAGCAAGATGGTGCTTTCTACCAAGATATGACTTGACAGACATATTGCATTTTAATGTACGAATCGAGTTTTTAACTCATTCTAGAATTTCATCCGTGAACTCGATGAGGTGATTGCTTGTGGTGCCGCCTAGTGGTCTGTAATTAGAGGCCCTGTTTCTAGTTGTGTGAATAAATCAATAAATGTTTCAACATTGATATAAGAAACTATTCGTAAAATTATACATTAATATAACTTTAATACTTTTTTGAGTCAAGCATAGCAAAACTGTGCTACTTTTACGTAAGCTATTGAATAATTCTGTTGTGGTTTTATTTTTTTAAATGTGATGCAATGTATATCGCAAAATTGTGCATCATGATTTTAAAAAGTGGTATAATTGTGATCATAAAAAAAGGGAGATTATCAAAGTAAAATTTATCATTGTTTTGACCAGCTAAAGTTTACTTTATATAATAAAATATCTTAAAAATGGGCAAAGAAAAAATGTGAACTGGAAATCATTAAAGAATAACAAATAAATATTATAGCTTTTATAGTATACCAAATCTTTTAATTGTTATCTAATTTCTAGTAATTAAAACTGGGGGGGGGGGGGGAGCAAACATTAAATTTAAAGCTCCATGTTTGAAAAGAATAATTAAATTTGAAAAAAAAAAAAAAATTCAGACTTAAAAATACACTTGTGAACTTTCACATCTGCCCCATATATTCACGATGTTCACAAGTGCCTTATCTACCAACTTAAGTCTAATTTATACATGCTAAAAAAGGTATTTAAAATTGAAATAAGGAGACAAAACATTTTTTAGACTTACCTAATTAATGCCACTATAGAATATAATGCTACTTTATGATAGTATACTTTAAAAAATGACTTAAATAAATTTTTATTTCAATAAGATTTTTTACTTTACACCTTCTGAAAGAAATTAGAAAGACCAGAAATAAAAATGGCTGATTATTCTGAAAATTCAGCCAAAGGATTGTACCAGTACTAGAATCTATTGGTGTTTATTATTATTACTATTATTATTATTATTATTACATCAGAATAACTGAGGAAAATAAGTACTGTTCACATGAGTACCCCCTTCACACCTATATTGGAGACTTAAAATTTTGCATATTTATAGTTGAATACCTAACGACAAATATTTAAAAAAAAAATGAAAAATTCATAATTAACGCATGTTATTAATTAAAAAACCCCAAAATTACAAGATTGGAAAGACATTCATAATTCAACAAAAGCATGGATTTTTTTTTTTTATCAAGTTACAAAAACTAGTTCTTCCACCTATTAAAAACAGATGTCATTATAACCCTTTCACTCCCAGTGAGTTCAAATGACATCATGATATTCCCTTTTTTTTCCCTCTCTATATTTATTTCGTATATTCCAAATTCATACCAGAAAATTAAAATAGAAAAACTTGTTTTATTTAATAAAGAACATTTCATATTTAAATAAAGAGGAAGAAAACGTTTTACCAGAAAAATTAGTGGTATCATACTTACAACATACTTTGAAATCATCAAAGTCTGTGCGTACCATGTTGGTGGTGTCCTTGTAAGTATTTTTAAATGTCTAAACTAAAACATTTTTAGACATATGAGACTTTTTTCTATTACGTCTCAAGGAAACCTCGTCTTGCACCCCCCCCACCCTTTCTGTCAATTTTCTGGGCTGATCTAAGTAATGGGTTTGGTTATGCAATAGAAGATTTAAATATATCTTTTGCATATTTTAATTAAATGTTAAACAGGTGCTTTACTAACGCCTAATTTTTCAATGTCTTCTTATTCGACTTCATATATTGAATTTATCATTGATATTTTCTGGTGTAAATTCAGATTCTCCGAATTATGGAATTTCTAGAATGTATTCTATCATGGTAACGAAAGGGTTAACGGCAGATAAAGACTGATGATTACTTTTATTTCTTTTTTACACATCCCAGAAATTCGAAATTAAAACCACAAGACGGGGAATAAAGTCAGCTTTCAGAAATTCTAAATATCATCTCGATTGTAAAATAAAAGCTGGTAAATTTGTTAAAAAGAGAGGAAAAAACCTTTTTTACTTCATTTGTGAAGGCGACCTTTCTCATAATACTAAATTTTTAGCGATAGCGGGAGAATATAAAACAAGGACTTGATAAGATAAAATCTCTCAAGAAATAGACATATTTTCATTTTATGTTGATTATAAAATTAACATGCACTTAAATTAATTTGGTTATTTTAAAATATACATTGCATCACAATATACACGAAATTGTTTAAATATTTTACTTTTGATTTCTTAATTTCTAACTGTACAATTATACTTTGGCCAGTTAAAAATAAATTATTTATACGTCGCATTTTAAATATGTAAAATATCATTGATTTCGCTTATAATTTATTTTTTGGTGTAGCAAAAATAAATTATTTCTAAAATCCATTTTTACGCGCGTGACATTCAAATAAAGTGCATAAAAACCACGTGTGTGTTTTTCGGCAGGTGGAAATTTCATCAGATATCACAACAACATACAGACTTCGGTAGTATCAAATATTGCAATGTACTTTCAGCTGTTATTTTGTACATATTTCTTCATTTTCCAAGAAATATTTATCTGGAAAAATGAAGCATACGAAAATTTCTTATGAAATTTCCAAATTTACAGCTGTTACTAAAACAGGTTTAAATACAGTATTTACTCATGTATACCGCGCACGCGTGCATAAAACGCACCCCGCACTTTACAAGAAGAATGGCGGTTTTTTTAAATCTCGTATATAACGAGCACCATAAATTTAATATGCTAATGAAGAATGACCAAATGTAATGTTCGAAGCGAACATTACATCAGGCCAGAAAACAAGACGAAAATGCATTTTTTGACTTCGGGTAGGGAGTGAATAACGGGAAGTAGGAGTGAGTGACGGTAATGAAAATTGCTAATTAGTGTTTAAATAATGTTACTAGCTCTGTTGTATAAAAAACTGAAAGACGTAAAATAAAAATGCAGTAACACTTCCATTAAGCAACATTTTCCAAGTTTCAATGTCTTCTTTGAATAATTTCTTGTTTCATATGTATATCGTGTGATGACATCCAACAGTAAAAAAATATACCGTGTATAATGCGCACCTGAGAGTTTTGCACTATTTTTTTAAAAAAAGTGCGCGTTATACATGAGTAAATACGGTATATACAGAAATCAGATTACTATTATGTGCGTACAATGTAGAGTGCAATATGTTATCCTTCGCCGACCTTTAATTTCTCAACCGTTGGTCGTACACATATAGTTCAATTGCAAAAACGTTTCAAATGAGGTAAATATTCATGACGTGAAATTATTTAAAGTAAAAAATCAATATTATAAAAATACGAAATCTAACTTTTTATACGGTTACCCAAGCCCTATAGTTAGTAAGAGTTTTACACATATCATAGCTAATATAACAACAAAAAAGAATATTGATTTCTATGCTACAAAAACTGACAGTTATTAAATTTCAAAGTTTGAGATTTTTGCACACTATTTTGTCTTTCATTTGAGGGATCAGCTAAAAAATGAAAATTGGAGATCGAAATCAAGATGCAATATCCTTTTTTACGGCGACACCACTTTTAGCCAATATCACCAAAGAGGGTGGATTTTTTTTTTTTTTTTTTTTTTTTTTTTTTTTTTAATTTTTAGCTGACCCTTTAGGGGTCGTATACAAAGTGAGGAATGAAATATTGAAATTAAGCAGAAAAATAAATATCAGTTAATTATCATATCAGAAAGCTGTCTTCTGTAAAAAATAATAATAATAAAACATAAAACATCAAATACCGGAATCTACTAGAGATACTGCTCAAAGTGATCTCCATTGGTGACAATGCATAACTGAATGCATTACAGTCCCTGTACTGAGATCTGGACAGGTAAGGAGCATAGCATGCGTAATTGTGCTTGTGCGGCAAGCATGCATGATGCTCTGCTTCAGATCAACTAGAGAATTAGGCTCAGCCATATAGACCTGTGCTTTGATGTAACTCCAGAGGTAGAAATCCATGGGATTCAAGACTGGCGAACACGTGGCCGATTTACCAAAGCACCATATCCAATGATTTTTTTGACCGAATTTGGTGGTTAGATGTAAACGGATATTTGATGCTTTATGTGGAAGGGCACCATCATACTAAAACCTCACCCGGTATGCTTTTCGGAAAAGCAGCTCTTCATACCAGGTTGCGTATCGTGTTTTAATTTTAATATTTCATCTTTCATTTTGTATACGACCCCTAAAAGGCAGCAATTTTTAGACGAAATAACCCTTTTTAGTGAGAATCCGATTTGGTGATATCGGCTAAAATGGATTTCGGCTTAGAAAAGCCATTGTACCCTGATTTCGATCTCCAATTACTTTAATTCAATTTTTAATTGATCCCTTAATGAAAGACAAAATTGTATGTGAAAATCTCAAACTCTGGAATCTTATAGGGTCAATCCATTTCAAGTGGTCCAGAAAATATAAAAATGGTCGCTCGACCATTTTTAAAAAATCTGAAATTTTTTGTACAACAACCCTAACATGACAAAAGTTCAAAATGACCGTTCTTTTGATTTTACTATTTTTTGTTTGTGCATGGCGGCCATCTTTGTTTCAAGGTGTGCAGCGATTTTCTCAGATACTAGGATACACAAAATTGTAAATATCTCGTCTTCTATTTTCCCAATTGAAATGAGGTTTGCAGCATTTTGTTCAGAATAAAATAGGCTAAATATACAGAGATAGAAAAATTTTGAAAAATAAATTTTTAAAGGTGAAATTTTAGCACAAAATGTACGATTTTTTCCAAAATCTATCCGTTTGCAAGAGGAAAAATTTCATGCAAGGGAAACTGTCAACCTTACACAATTTTTTCTACAAATAGGTTAAACGTATGTGTACTCATACACCAAATCCCAGATCTGGGAGTTAATTTCTCTTTGCGAAAAAAATTCCGAAATTCGTCAAAAATTTCAAAAATTGCACTTTTTAGGCTTTGATATCTCTGGTGGAACACGAGATAAAAATCTGAAATTCTGACCTTTGATAGTATTGTGTAGTAGTATTATGTACAAAAAATTTCAAGAAGGAGATTTGACTACAAGCTGAGATACGGTGATTAAAAAAAATGTTAAAAATGCTATTACGAGTACATTAGGAGAAATGAGATTAGTCTCTTTTATTACAATATTTACACAGAAAATATCGTTTGTTGAAAACAGTTAAATAATAAACATTTAATTTACAAAGTACTATATATGCTCAACAAAGAGCTTAACAATATTTACAAGAGATGTTATGAGTTCGACCAGTTACTGTTATCAGTCCATCAGGCTGTTCTTTCTAAAAAATTTATTTGAAGCCCCCCAAGTCTTATCATCCCTTGTTAACTTGAATGAAATTCTCTAGGTTTAATAATTGAAGCCATGTCAACTCGATCAGTTGTAATCCATTGTCTGTAATTTACTTTTCCTGAAATGTGTTCCGAGTAAAATTGTTGCAATAGCATTTCTAGTAGATTTGTTCATCTGTACAAATTGTGTATTAGCTTAGCATACATTCTGAATTGTTTAAATCACACAGAAGCATTTGAAAAAGATATTTGTAATTAACATTTAACTATATACCATAAATAATTAATTTAAAATTTTGGAGGTATGAACAATTACATAGTAAGTTACAATAATTTGGCAGTATTGTTTTCACATATTATCCATGTCATATCTCAGCTTGTAGTCAAATCTCCTTCTTGAAATTTTTTGTACATAACACTACTACACAATACTATCAAAGGCCAGAATTTCAGATTTTTATCTCGTGCTCCACCAGAGATATCAAAGCCTAAAAAGTGCGATTTTTGAAATTTTCGACGAATATCGGAATCTTTTCCGCAAAGAGAAATCATTTCCCAGATCTGGGACTTGGTGTATGAGTACACGCACTTTTGACCTATTTGTAGAAAAAAATTGTGCAAGGTTAACAGTCTTGTTGAACAATTACATAGTAGGTTTACAATAGTTTGACAGTATTGTTTTCGCATATTTTGCATGTCATATCTCAGCTTGTAGTCAAATCTCCTTCTTGAAATTTTTTGTACATAACGCTACTACACAATACTATCATAGGCCAAAATTTCAGATTTTTATCTCGTGCCCCACCAGAGATATCAAAGCCTAAATAGTGCAATTTTTGAAATTTTTGACGATTTTCGGAATTTTTTTCGCAAAGAGAAATTAATCCTCAGATCTGGGATTTGGTGTATGAGTACACATACTTTTGACCTATTTGTAGAAAAAATTGTGTAAGGTTGACAGTTTCCCTTGCATGAAAATTTTCCTCTTGCAAATGGATAGATTTTGGAAAAAATGGTACATTTTGTGTTAAAATTTCACCTGTAAAAATTTATTTTTTAAAACTTTTATTCCACTGTAAATTTAGCCTATTTTATTCTGAACAAAATGCTGCAAACCCCATTTCAATTGGGAAGACAGAATACAAGATATTTACAATTTTGTGTATCCTAGTATCTGAGAAAATCGCTGCACACGATGAAACAAAGATGGCCGCCATGCACAAACAAAAAATAGTAGAATTAAAATAATGGTCATTTTGAACTTTCGTCATAATAGGGTTGTTGTACAAAAAATTTCAGATTTTTTAAAAATAGTCGAGCGACCAGTGCTGGACCACTTGAAATGGATTGACCCTATAACTTTGTCAGTTTTTGTACTAGAGGGAAGTCGGGTAGTCATTAAAAAATTTAAGCTGTTAAATAAAATTTAAGCTATTTAAAAAAATCTAAAATGTTTAAAAATGCTTAAGTTGCTTAAAAAATCTAAGCTGTTAAAACCCCCCTAAACTGTTAGAAAATATTCTAAGATATTGAAAAAAATTAAGTTGTTTAAAAAAATCTAAGCTGTTCAAAAAATTCTAAGTTATTCAAGAAAAAAATACTGAGCTGTTTAAAAAATCAAAGTTCTTTTAAAAAAATCTTAAGCTGTTTCAAACAATAGTCTAAGCTGTTAAAAAAATTCTAAGTGTTTTTTTTTTTAAAGCTAATCTAAGTTCCCCTTTTAATTTTTTGCTTGTAAAAATGTTGGGAATAAAATAAATATTATCCGATATTTGAATTTCAATATTGATTCCATGTTTTGTTTCCGCAACCTGTTTTATTCCACAGTTTCTGTTTGAAAGGTCATCTTTCAGAATGTTGGAAAAGAGTCTGAGTTGGAAAATAAATCTGATAGTTAATCTTTTTTGATAGAAATAATCTTCTATTGGTAATCTTTTCATTATCACTGTTTTATGCAGTCTCTGAACCTCTACATTTTATTTCGGATGTAAAGTTTTATAGTAATTTAATTTGAACGAACTTAGGTTCCTGAAAATGAAAGAATGAAATAGTATTCCGCAATCAAATGTCATTTTTCCAGTTGTTGCGATAGAATGTCTAATAAGAAGAGTAGCGTGATTATTTAAATATTACGTAATTTTCGTAGTGCTTTAACCGTCAAGGCAATTCTCAAACAATAACAAAAAAAAAAAAAAAAAAAATCTTTTCTAGCTTAACAAGCGTAACTTTAACATTTTCATGAACTCTTTTTAAAATTTAAAAACATGGAATCGGCACGTATGCTGCTGAAGTGATTTGAAATTGATTAGTGTTTCGCATTTCTGTATAATCCGTATACCATTGTAATGCCACATTGTGATTTTGTGACCATCAATGTGAATAGAGAAAGGTGCCCTTTTTTATGTTTTTCTATGTTATATGCCATTTTTTTATGTTTTAAGTTACAGTGACGTGGATTTAAAGTCGTTAAGACCATTCTAACTTTCCAAAATAGTTGAAAAGTGTTTATGAATTGAGTTTGTCTAACAGTTTTCTAACTCGCGTAAAAATACTCAGATTGCTATGTAATTTATACATAATATTTATGTTTACCATGGCATGCTTGGTATTGAAAATGAATTGTGTAGCATTTATGCTTCATTTATACGGGTATTCAAAATTATTTCGTTATTGTGGCTTTATGGAGGGTGGATTCATTTGCGATGCATTTTAATAATGTTAAGCTATTTTAAACATAATGAAATTTATGCAGTTTATTGAGACCCATTAGAAGATGATTTAAGTAGAATATGATATGTCTAGCGCTTAAATGTACCTATACAGGAAAACTCTAAAACTATTCCTTTATAATTTATGAAGAAAAATCGTCTGCGGCGTATTTTAGTGACGTTTCTCTGTTACAAACATCGTGATATTTATATGAATTCATGAAGTGCATGCTTTCTGTAAAAGGTGCAAAACATTTATCCTTTATTTACAGAGGTCACACAAGAGATTATACTCTGATTGGCGAAAAAACTGCAGCGTATTTTAATTATGTTACACAAATTGAAGCATGATGAAATTGGCATACGCTACGTTAGTTTTTTTTTTCAAGATTCTTGCAGTAGGATATGATGTGCATCGCATTTAATTTCATTTAAATAATAAAAGTTTGATGTAATACTCTATACGATACGATGTATTGTCGATAAGGGATGATTGCTGAAAGCGTATTTTCTGCTATAGTATGCATTTGCTAACTAAAATTTTGCATACTACATGTTGTGTATAACTTCTATAGACCATATACAGGGCTACGTAAAAGAATTCGTAAGAATTGCTGAAAAAACGCGTAATTTGCTTACTTTTTTTTGAGTTATGCGTTTTTAAGCTCAACATCACTGAAAAGCCAACACATTATGACCATCTACTTAATTAGCGTTGGCCTACCTTTTGACCGCAAAACTGCTGAAAAGCACCTTGACATGGATACGAAAAGCCCTTGTTATATATCTGCAGACAATTTATACCATATGTTCAAGCAGCGGTCACACAAATACTGGATGTTCCGACATGGTGGTTTTTGAGCTCTGAGCTTGGCGTTCAGTAAAATCCCAAAAAGTGCACTACCCGGTTAAGATTTGGTGAGTTAGATGGATAATACATTAACTGGAATTATGCATTATGTTCTAGGAACCACTCCAACACAATTCGAGCCTTATGACATGGCGCGGTGTCCTGCTGGAAGAATCCGTTTCCAGTTGGGAAGACAGTCGCCATGTAAAGGTGCAACTTGCCCGCGATAATGTTCAGGTAATTCGTAGCAGTGAGGATGTCCCCTAAAGCATAATACTGCCACCACCGGCCTGCGTATGACCTGCTGTACATTGGGGGAACAACCTTTAACGTGGAGGACGGACGTACACTCTTAAAACGAAAGAGCTGATTTGGCTTCTCCTGAAAGAGCTGTAATTTTTTCGATCATAAAAGAGTTGTTTTTCAAACGATTAAATCTTCTTGATCTAAATTGGTTATTTAAATAGCTCAACTTCATTTAAATTGGCTAAAACTCGAGTTATTTCAACTCTTTTTTGAGAAGCTGCCTTTCAACATTGAGATGAGTGGATTTCAGCTCAACTTGAGCTATTTTGTGGCTGACTTTTTAAGAGAGTACCTTGATACTGTCATCCACGTGAATGAATGACTAATCGCGATTCATCCGACCAAACAATTCCCTACCACTGATTTATGGTGCAGTCAAGATGCTTTTGGGCTTGTAGGTGTAGTTGACGAAGAGGCTTGGTCAACAGAGGCCCATAAGCAGGATGTCTGCTACATGGTTTCATATTCAACCGTTTCTCCTGAGCTGTGTGCTCCGAAACAATTCTTTTTGGACTTCAATTATATTGAACTGTTAGCCAAGCAACTGCTTAAAGAAGATTTTGCTTCACCATACGGGACGCGTATACACATATGCACATTCATTTAGCGACCAGCCGAAATACTACCCTGTGATTGGTCAAAACAAAGAGGGTAAAACAGATTATATATCCAGTTTGGGTTGAAAGAATTTCGCTACTGCAGGCAAATGATTCTTCGTGTTTTCTTTATGTTTGCTTTATGACAGAAATGAGAAATGATTTTATAACTCACGGTGGTGATATAATAAATCTTTTGCCACCAATTTTCAACTTTAAAGTTACTGAAAGTGCGTTTGTTTTCGAAGAAAAATTCACTTGTTTATTAAGAATAAAATTATCAGGTGAACAGAAGCACATAAAAAAGCTTTAAATTTTATATACCTTATTTAAAAAAAAGCATGTTATCAGTTAAGATTTTACTCAGTAGATATCAGAATTGTCAAATACAGTCTCCGATGTCCTCTTTTCCCTTGATAACACGTCAGTGTCTAACTGCACTGCGTCTATTGCTGGTTTTGCCGTCATTTATCCATTTTGCATACGAAGTAACAACGACAGATAACAAATAGAAGTTATTAGAATATGTTATCTGTCAAAATCGCATATGTCATCAGCCGTTCCAATCACATGTAGAAGTAAGCACAAGAATGATTCCTTAGACGCCTCCAGTAGTATAGTTAAATAACATTCCTCCCTGATCCATGTCACCCCGGCGAGTTTTATTAAAATTTAGGAATTTTATAGGGGTTTTTATAATGCTTTTCCTGAGATTTTGAATTTATTTAACTCGCTCTTTTCAAAATTTATATGTAAGAACTGTGAAGAATATCGGCGAATAGAAAATTTAGAATAAAAAAATAGTAGAAAGGAGACGAGGAAGAAAAAAAAATTGCTTTTTATTCTGAAAATAAATCCCAAGTCGAATAATAGTAGCATATTTTTATAACTTTTTTTGACATAGCTCTATTAAAGAGGGAGTGGGGATTATCTTTCATAAGATCTTTTCTGGATGTTTGTATGGTTTATATTCAGTTTTATTTGCAGAACTAAAGCTAAATCTATTTTAAAAAGACAGAATAACTTTACATTTGTTATTCTCCTTTGAAATATGGTAAATAATTATATCATTAAACGTGTTCTCATATTTCATTTGAAATTAAGTAGCTTCCAGGTTAGCGTAAGTTAGTGAGGCACAGAAATGCGGTTTACGCTTCGTTTACATCTCAAGACAGACTTACGATCTAAGTTTACCTTAATCGAAAAACCAAAATGTTTCAATAAAACATTAAAAATATATTTTTCAAATTGTTTTTATGCACATCATAGATGGCCCCTTAAATCTACATGTTGAATTTTTTAAACACAATTCGAAAACTACTTGGAAGAAAATTTTGAAATTTTCTATGTCCATAAAGCGGAACATAACAAATATAAATCTATGAAAAAATTCTAAGTCGCAAATTCATATTTTTTTAGGATATTAATTTCATAATTCATATTACGAAATTAAAAAAAGAGAAATCGAATGCATTTATGCTTGTTTTTTTTTTTTTTTAATATTATAACCATAAAAATAATTCCACATTAAGATTATAATTTTAGGAGAAATTTATAAAACAACGAACATTAGAAGCATTAAATTATGATTGTTTAATTCAAAAATTTATCATTTTAATAACTTGCTGTCTGTACAAAATTTGAACCGAAGATTTAAAATTACTTGTAAAAATTGTGTGTTTCTATTGGAAAAGAAAAGTTTGGGCTGATTTTGATATAATTTATTAATAATCTAATTCTACGTATGTAGATTCCACCTTATTAAATTTTATATAAATTTTTAAAAGTAGACTTTATTTCCAATCGTTTGGTACCAGTATTTTTTTTTTTCTTTTTACGAGATAGTAGGATGTCTGTTCTTCGACTGTACCAAAATGTACAGTCGAAGTCAGACTGTACATGTACAACGAAAAGAGGATATAGATGTATATGGATGTATATGGAGAAAGAAGCTGATAGTTTCTAATTGATTTTCTTAAATAAAAACTTTAATTGCGTTTTCTCATTAGAAATGGTTTTTATGAATAATGAGTTACGAAAAACGTAACGTCTCTGAAAACTTTTTTTATATTTATGTATGACTGATCACCTAAAACTTGTGTTGCGAGTGTCATGAAAGATCAGTTTGGGAACATTAACTAAAATTTTATATTTGTTTTTGTAAGTGAATACGCAGAAAATGTGTAAAAACATTAGTCATTTTTTGAATGACTATATCTATGGAAGTTTTTATCTTACCGCCTAGATTGTAGTTGATTGCATTTTTAGTATAACAAAGTGCATATTTTTTTTGAAGGAAAATGGTTGAAATTGTACGTCAAACGTGGCAAATGAGTGCGTTCATAATTGTAACTAGTTTTATAAATATTCAGATCTTGGTGCAATAACTGTTGCACTCTCATGCAAGAATACAAAATTCATTACTATTCTATAGATTAAATTCAGTAATACGGAAATAATAGCACTCTCTCTCAAAAAGGACGTCATCATCCTGGCAACCTAGAATCATGACCTATCATAGGTTATCAATGAATTTATTACATAGGATAGGACTTCATAGAACGAAGAAAACATTTATAAATATCATTTTAAGTTTTGATAAGAATTTCATAAAATTTGAAATGACTAGACACATTTCTGCAACGTTTCTATATATTAAATTTCATACCATTCGGTTGGTTAGATTTTGCTCTGTTATTTCGGACAGACGGACGGATCAGACGGCGACTATAGGTACTACATATTTATGTAATTACGAAAGCATCTAGAAAAGAGTGAACTATATCCTTATTTTTGTCAAGTTTCCAATATTACATTATTTTACTTTAAAAATATAAAAGTGAAAAATAAATATAATTTAAGAACTGAATCTGTCATTTTTATGCATTACTTTATTTGAAACAACCAGTATCATATTCATTTTTATTTATTTAAAAAAAACTTTCTGAAACGTAGAGGATAACTTAGAGATTTTTGAAAAAAAAAGTTTCATTCAAAACGTTATGGATCCCGATTCCTTAAGATTTATTTGCGTCGAGACCATTGTTTTCTTTTCATCCAATTTAAATAATTTTGTAAAGTCCAGCGCGAACTGATGCATTTCGCACGTCATTGTTATGGCACTGAAATTCACAAGCCTATTACCAATTCTGCTGATGCGACATCCGTATGAGGGTAGCGGATTTACAGGTATATTGTATTTTTTAAGATTTAAGGTGTATTTCGATCCAAACTGCTTATTTTCAGATTTATTTTTGAATTCATTTTTGCTCTCAAATGCACCAAATTTTCAAAATCTCTTATTTGGAAAGTACACAAGGTACCGTGATTGTTGATTCTTTGATAAATGCAGAAAATATTGTACAAAAAGCAATCAAAAATGGCATTTTGAACCGATTTTCTCTTAGCGGGAGATCTGTGAAGGAAAAAATGGGTCATACTGAGAAGATAATTGTTTATAAATCAAATTCTAATGAATTGAGCGTAAAATGACATCACACGGCACCTCATACGTCCCTTCAAAAATCCCCTCAGCAAGTTTCATGTTTCTACTTTTTAAATTGTGTCTGAAATAGTATCGGAAAATTTCGAGCTGTTGAAGGTGGAAAAGCGTTTTTTCGAATACACCCTTAAGAGCCCACACTACTTACTGAAAAAGATCCAAATTTTAATGTAAAGTCCATGGGGGTATTCTTTTCAAATATCTCGCTCAAATTTTAATATTTTGCATAGGATAGCTGAGAAACATCTCCAAAAACTCTTCCTTAGCCTGTTATCATATGAATTGAATAGTACTCAAACTAACTAAATTCCTTATATTTTAGATAATGGCACACTTGTTAAACTTCAGTAAAAACACACTGTAAAAACAATCCGTTAAATTTATGGCAAAAACTGTTGGCAAATTTTCTGCCAGCAGTTTTTGCCAATAATTTAACGGATATTTTTTACAGTGTATTTGAGAGCTACTGTTAACATTATTCACATAAAAGTAATTTTTTTCTCAAAATTTGAAAAAAATCTGACCTGAAAGGATTAAAAAAGGGTGGGTAGGTAAGCATAGATTTTTCGCTCCGGATAGTGAAAACAAAAAAAACTTTCTAATATGTTACGAATGTTTTAATCCTTTATATATCAAATTATGAATTCATGAAAATTTCGTATTAGAACGTTTTTCGTGAGTTTTTAAAACTACATTAGAAAATTTAAATAGTCATATAATATATTTTAGAATTTTTCCAATTAAAACTAATTCATTAGAAACTTCTCTTTTTTAATTTAAAATTAGTCTACTTTCCAAAAAGAATCATCTGTAATAAAGCGCAAAAAGTATGAGAAAGTTATGATATCAATTTAAGGGTGTATTTCGATCCAAAGTGCCTTTTTTCCGATTTATTTTTAGATTCATTTTTTCTCTCAAATGCACCAAACTTTCAAATTCTCTTATTTAGAAACTACACAAGGTGCCATAATTATCGATTTTTTCATAAATGTAGAAAATGTTGTAAAAAAATGCTGTCAAAAACGGCGTTTTGGACAAAATTTTCCGAAGCGGGAGGTCTGCGAACGAAAAAAAGGGCATCCTGAGAAAATAATTGCTTATAAATCAAATTCTAATTAATTCAGCGGAAAATTACTTCACACGGCATCTTCTACATCACTTCAAAAATCACTCTAGCAAGTTTCATGTTTCTACTTTTAAACATGAGTCTGAAAATGTATCGGAAAATTTCGAGCTGTTGAAGGTGGAAAATCCATTTTTTCGAATACACCCTTATATCTTGTTGTGATATAATATTTTCCAAACATCTCCAAAAACATATCATACAGTAAAAAAAGTTATGATTTTTTTCCTAATCGAGAGAGATTGATTTTTTTCCTATCCTATCCAATCTGAGATACAGTAAAAAAAAGTTATGATTTTTTTCCTAATCGGGAGAGATTATGATTTTTTTCCTATCCTATCCAATCTGAGATACAGTAAAAAAAGTTATGATTTTTTTCCTATCCTATTGCTGTGGTGTAAGCTAAAAATCTGTTTATCCACCCACTTTTTTTTTCGAGGAATATTTGTAAACTTACGACGTTCACATGTCGGTGAACTAACAAGGAAAGTTTCCATTCTGGGCATACCCACATTATTTTGAAAAAAAAAAAAAAAAAAAAAAAAAAAATCTATTTAAATAACTTATGTATGTAATAAAGGATCAATCAAATTAAGCGGCACGATTGCTGTAGAAAGTATGTAGGGGAAAAAAGAAAAGAAAAAATTAGAATATTTGGCGCGAAAAGGCAAAACTGTTACGCGATTTGGCGAGCAACACTTTTCCTCGTCAAAAGCAAACAATTTTAATGTAACTGAAAATTGTTTATTAATGGTCTTTTAGAATGCTTATAAAGGGTATTTAATAAATTTAAATTTAATCAATGAGAGAGTTTAATACATACAACCCTTGGCAAAAAGTTTCTGATCACTGTTATCAAGTTTATGAGTTTTGTATTTCGAAGCGTATACTTCGCGATTCAAGAGCATAGGAACGTTTTGCAATATGCCAAATAAAAGAAAGAATGTTAAAATATAAATAAAAAGTTAATTCAATATTGCAAGCATATAATTTATAATTATAATGCAGGCAAAAATGTTTCCTCGTGAGAAAAAAATATCCGATCAAGATCGAAGTTGTAAAATAGTAATCGATCACTGAGGAAAAAAGTTTGAAATTTGTATATTGAAGATAGATTAGAGTGCCTGCGCATGCGTATGATATATGAATCCTATTTAAAAGAAGAAATCTTCCAGTTGCGAGATCAAAAGCAGTTCTGAAGTGCTGGTAAATGACTCGTGTGAAAAACCTGTCTCGCGTTTTAAAAATCCGCATGATTTAATTATTAGAAGAAGTAAATTCACAATGGAAAGTGGCTGATTTATGAAATTGTGCTCAAAGTATAGTATGCGATATTTGGAGAAAATATCAGTTGACTAATAGCGTGGAAAATTTACCTCGAAGTGGACGACCACGAATGTCAATACCTAGGAAGGAAAAGAAAACTTGTGAAAATATCGAAAAGAAAGCGGCGAGCAATCTCAAAACAACTTTATTCCGAATGGTCTAAGTATAATGTAAAGGCATGTGACCGCAGTACGTAATCATCTAAATGTAGCAAGATTTAAATCTTGTAAAATTAAAACAAAATCTTACATGATAAAGAAGCATAGAAAAGAGCCCCTGCAATGGTGTAAAAAACATATGCAGCAGCCATTTGATTCATGGAATAAAGTTATTTTTAGCAATAAATTTCGCATATCTATCGGTAAAAGTGATGACTGTGGAACATTTGTTTGGAAGAGAGTTGGTGAAAAGTTCAATGATAAGTGTATCAATACGAAGACTAAATTTTCACCTGTATTAGCAGTTTGGAGTTGTATTACATCACAAGGCGTCGGCAAGTTGTGTATTGTGTTACGTACAGTAAGCTTTGAAGTTTACATTGACATTTTAGTGGATTTTTGATTCCCAGCATCGATCAATAGTTCGGAAATCAAAATGACTTCTTATTTCAAGATGACAATTAGTTCCCCAACGCACCAAACCAATGAAGAAATTTCTACAAAATGTAGGTAATATACCAATTCAAACCATGACGTGACCGCCCAATATCCGGATCTTAATCCCATCGAAAATTTGTAAAATATATTCAAAAGAAAAATCGATTTTCGATGAATTACAAATGCCATAGAACTTACGTAAAGCTATGAGGGAATGCTGGGGTGAAGTTGCTCCCAATGAGTGTAAAAATCTTAATGAGTCCAGTCCACTAACAATTTCGACTGTCATCCGAAATAAAGGTGGATTTACGAAATATATAATTACAGTGATCGGTTATTTTTTTCCAAATCAAAGCATGATCGGATAATTTTATCTTTGGTGCCTAAATTTCAATCACAATTTTTCTGTTTATAAATTGGTGAATGATGATTTTTCTTTATTGCATATTGATGTTCATTATATGTAACACAAATGTATTATCACTAATAGTCGTTTCATTTTTATGCAGTGAGAATAAATAATCTTTTCTTACAAAAGATGGTAGTGTTGATGTAATGATCGGAAACTTTTTGCCAGGGGTTGTATATATTGCTTGTTGCTGCAGTTTAATTGGAAATTAATCGAATTCATCATTGCAGTTTAATTGAAGTTATCATTGAAAAAACAAATATTTTACATAAAAAAAATGCAAAAAAAGTATTCTCGTACATTAAGCATAATAAAAAATAAAAGCCAAAAGAAGAATGCTACAGTTATGTTATGCGTTTCAATACTTAAGAAGTCGTTTCCATAGCAACGAAATTGAATCGACAATATTCAATTGGACTTAATTTTGAGCTTGAAATCCATTTTAATTAAAATTTTTAATTTCGTTTTGAATCGTAATTTTCATTAATGATATTTCAATATAAATAAATAAATAAATCGATATGACAAAATAATACATAAAACAAACTAAAACTGACAAAATTAGTTATTTAAATTTATTTAAACAACTTCAACATGAAACATTTTTCCCTTAATGTGTGTTTAACATTAAGAATTTTTGGAAATTGCATTCCATCGCCAACCGATGAAAAATCGCCAAATAACAAAATTTCCATTCTTCTTTTACGAACACTCTATGGAGTTTCCGCCGATTTTTTTTTTTTTAAATAAACATATGTATATGATCATGAGAAGAGCATTGAGTAATTTTGTCTGATTTTTTGGAGTATGCCCGTATGGATACCTTCCTTATAACACTTTTTGAACATTTCTTAATGTTTATCTAGTTTTAAAGTTATTAAATTTGTATTATACTTTTCTTTTGTCTAGGTAAAGTACTTAACAACTATTTAGCCTCTTTCAAAAAAGAAATGGAGGACAGCGAAAGGATACCTCTGTAAGTCATGCATACATTTTTTCTTTTATAACGAGTTTCTTTAGTTGTCTGGCATTGTTAAATGAGTAATCACAATTTTTTCTCCCGTGTCATTGTAATACATTAATTTAAAAGCTCAGTAACACAACAATTACGAATGAGAAACAAGGCATTAATCAATCGGTAAAATCAGAGGAAGGGTCTGGATTGCTCGCTGTGGTTCATTTTAAAGCTTGTCCTCCCCCCTTGCTTTAATGCACACATAATTATATATATATGTATATATATATAGACTATTATAATCAGATACATATAGGCAGAAATAATGTCCGTTGCTGTCATTTAAATTTTAATTATAGATTAAATTTAACATCAATTGTATTAATATTGAAAGGTTAAGAAGTCTAAAAGGGTCTCCCCGTGGCATTAATTTACGCATTAGCTTATCGATGCTTTTTCGACAATAAAAGTTAAAAATAATCCAAAAACTTTTATGTAAAATATTTAATAAAAAATGATAGATTTTACTGTTACTTAGTAAAATTGAACAACAAATAATAACATATACTTTGTGATTAATGAAATCCATTTCCTTGCAAATTTTTTATGTACCTGATGTTTAACGCATGTTCAAATGAGACGAAATGAGTAAGTCTTACCACTTCGTTAGTTTTCCTTCGCGATGTAAACATCTTTCTTCTCGGAAGAGCGGGAATAATTGTTGGCACTTAGACATTGGAATTTTTTGCCATTCTTCAAGAATTCTTTACAACTGCTGATTGTCCCGTGGTTTTCTTCTTAGAACTTCCTTCTTTAAGTACCACCGCAAATCCTCGGTGGGATTGATATGCCCGGTGAATTCGGAACCCAATCTATGACACAGGAATACCATTTTATTGAAGCCAAGCTTTTTTTTTTTTTTTTTTTTTTGGGTGGGGGGGTCCTAGCTGTATGTGGTTTGGCTGAGTCTTGTTGAAAACATTAGCCCGATTGAAGGCCAAGTTGTTGAATTCAAGGCAACAACTTATTTTGCAAAATATCCCACCAACGTTGCGTATTGATATCACTTTTATCAAATTCTTGCATGGTGGGAACTTTCTACCACTTAAGTGAAAAGTTGTTTTAGATTTTTTCTTTTTATATTACGCTTACTTAATATTTTTGAATCAGTACTGATTATCAATAACTTAAAAACATCTTCCTTTGTATTCACCCTGCTGCACTTCCTAGAATTGGGTTATTTATATCTTTTAAAGTCTTGTTTTCGTGCCTCTTCACTTGCACGTAAGACCCAATAGCGCTGGTATGATTTCAGAACCATGTAAGAATTATTTGTGTACAGTTGGTGGACACGTTGAACCATGGATTCTTTTTTAACAAACTATCTTATGGTATCGTGAGAGGAAACTGAATTTTTCGACATTTATTTGAAAACCAAATTAATTTGAAACTTAAGTTCTGCAAACGAACCGTACATATTGTCTAAGGGAATAACGTGCTGCAGCTAAGCGTTATTTGAAGCGAGGGTGATGAAATAAGGTAAAGAACAACATTCTTTAAAGACGCGTAAGGTAGTGAGTGCACTATCGTTTTAATAAAACATGACAAAGAAATTCTTTTATTTTTGATTTTCTGCAGGTTTTTAGGTATCCTGCCCCAATATGTGACAGTTGAAAATATTATTGGCATGATTTGAGCAAAGAAAAAAAAAATGGAGAACGTTAATTAGGTGTCTGTTTTATTATGACATGGCTTTTCGTTCAACGCCGGGGGGGGGGGGGGAGGAGTGTCCCTTTTATTTATTTCTAGAAAAGTTAATTCTAAGACTTATCTAAAAACTCTTTCTGATCGTAATTCACATATTTCATTATTTTTTGTCAGGAGAAAAATGAATTTATCAGAAATATAACATGCCGATCCAGCACACAAGCCTAAAGCAAAACTCTGCTTCCAGAAGAAAAATATTGAAGTTTTACAATGTCTACTCAGAACTCCTGATCTAAACGCTATCAAGAACTTATGAGGTGATCTAATAAGATCTGTTTATAAAAATGGAAGCCATTTCCGTTAATTTCAGAACTCAGATCTTCGGTTGAAGATAAATGGTACAAAACTAATTCCTAACTGTGCCAAAAATTAAAACCGTCCATGAAGTATAGAGCCCCACCAGTGGCCGAGAGGTTCTGACCTCTCAACCGGTAGACGGCAGGTGCTGGGTTCGAACCCAATCGCGGCCGTCGGCCTAACCGTTCGGAGTTTTCGTGGTTTTCTTCGAACCTTGCGTGAATACGGGTTAGGTTTCCTTAGAAAGACCCCCACGAAGGGCACTCCCCCTAGGTCCTATATCCCTAGAGTAGATAATCAGACGACAAAAAACAAACCAAACCAAACGATGAAGTATAGATTATTTGCAGTCAATAAACACAATAGTGGGTGTATAAATTATTAAGCGTTTTTTCTATGTTACTATATTGTTTTTACTTTGCTGTCCTTAAAGATTTTACACAGACATAAATAGTGTTTTTCTAAACAATCACTTTATTTTCGTAATAAAATTATTACAGATGACTTTTGTAGACATTTTTATTAGCTTTTCAACTTTGATACACATTTTAGCAAAAATTTTTTTTCTTATTTGAAATTTATCAAAATTTCTTATATTTTTTTTGCTGTTCTTAAAGTCTTGGGTACGAGCGACACGTATACGTGACGCAAAAAATGTTAAGAATCCCGTTTATCTGCATCAGTAAAATTTTACTGTAAAATCCGGCTTATTTAATCGGAATATTTTCTTGATTTAATAGGGCACGAATTTCTGCTTTTAAAAACCGGTGATAAAACATTAAAAATTTCGTAAAAGGATCTCGTCGCGAAGGTGTTAAAGTTTTTATACGCACTGTATGATTTACGCAACCGACTAACAATATAAAGGAACTAGTCGCATGTGCTAATCCCAAAGCTTCCTTCTTTCTCATTCCTATTACTATTACAAAAAGTTGTTGCACAAAGCTTTAATAATACTACAATTTTGATTTTTATATTAGGAGGCTATTTCAGTTAGTCGATGAAACGCTAATGTTATCAGGGAATTATTTTTAAATTTCTACCGGACCCGTTCTAATGGGGCAGCCCACGGAGCCAGTTTTTCTTGGTGGGGTACGGTAGAAAGGCGTGATCTTGCCTTCCTCTTCAACGCCCTCGTTTGCCTTGCCTTTCGGCGCAAAATTTTCTCTTCTGCGGTACGACATAGCTTTTCGGTCATTCTCTGTTCTTATTATTCCCTCAAAATTGCAACCCTCTCTCAGCTAAGTTAATTATTACCGTTAATCTCAAAATCACCCAGCCCCATTTCGTCTGGTTGGGTTAACTAGGTGTTTGGCAGCAAATCACACAGTTAACCCAATGTGCAATAAACCACAAAGATTACCAACAAAGCAGTTAATCTAAATAGCCGACCAGGGTGCTTATCTTAGTGAAGCGTAAAAAAAAATCCCCACATTTACGCTAATGGCGCTTGCTGCGTGCAAAATCTGTCGTGGGTGCAAAGTTCTCCAAGTTACCTGTAAATTATACCTCTGGAGGTGTCTTGCCAAATGAAGGTCTCGCCATCTGATCAAGGTTCTAAATAATGAGACCAACTTGAGTAACCATCTGCAGTACAAACAACAGGTTGTAACGTTAAGCAACCAAAAAACAAAGTATACTCAAACGCGAAACAAGTACTGTAGATATGATGACGTGCGAAGCGAAGGAATCGGGTTCATTGCCACTACGCGGCGATTAGGCGGTCACCCGCCCCGATATCAGGTATCTAACCCGTTAAGCTGAGGTAACTCGGCAGGTCGGGACCTGGCCATCGGTTAGAAAGAAAGGTAAAAAATAAATTGAAAGATAGTGTGTAGAAATTGCAAAGAATGCGACAGGTGGCGCTAGCTGATAGGAGCACATGCAGACGACAAAACTGTTGCCAAAGTGACAGAAGAGAAAAAGGTGAAAAAAATGGAATTAAAAGTAAACAAAATTAAAATAAAAGGAGTAACATTTAAAAATTAAAATGAAAAGAGATGAAATGAGGGGAAAGGAATTACAAAAATAATTTTCAGGCTGGAGAGAGGGAGAGATAACAGATCATTGACAAGATTATCAGATGGGTCATTCCATGGTAACTTACTTTACATTTAGAACAATTTACTGTAGTAATTTTAGTAATATAACACTAAAAATATTTAAATGTTTAATTAACGTGATTTGGCAAAGAAACCTTTCTAAGGATCAATTTGAATGAAAATTACCTAAAGAATGATAATGAACACTTTATATGATAAATTATAATCATTTTTCAGTAATGCCAGTTACCATACTTGATGTAACTATCAAAATTTAAGAAATAGTATTAAAATTGGGTAATTTTCATCTAAACTGGTCCTTGAATACGTTTAATTAGCACACCATGTCAAATTCATGAATAATTTTTTTGTGCGTGTTATACTACTAAAACTACTGAAAATAGTTTTAAATGTAACGTAAGTTACCATGGAATGACCCAGATTATTCCTTTACAAATAAAATAAGCTTCACGAAAATTTAAGTGATTGGGAGAGGTAGGGTAAGAAATAGTTCTGGTCATAAAGAAATTCAAAGAATGACTGCAAGTCCAACAGCGAAAAGGAATCGAGGATTTAGAGATTTCTTAATTTTTAATATATTTCTGGTGTTCACCTAGTCTGAATTTTAAAGCTCTTTTAATTTGACTAATATAACCTAAATTGCAAGAACAAGGAATAAAATAAATATGAAATTTCGTTAAACTTTGTGCATTACAACTTGATTAGCTAAAAAGTCATGTAACAGACTAACAGGTCAAATAGACACTTTCCAAAATGCGCCGAAATGTATTGGCATCCCAAACTGTGTAAACCTATGGAAAATCAAAACAACAAAACAAGTTGGATGTCGCAATTCCAAAACTTTCTTCTATCTCATAGATGTTACTCACTTTTACTTTAAAATTCGCTATCATGGTGTCAAAATTAAACGACAATCTATGGCAATCGTGAGGATTCTAAAGCTATGAAATTACATGTATTCGCTATTGAAATAGGACTATTGTGAATATCGGGGAAAAAAGCAGCATAAAAGTGCCACTGTTGTGCGATTTACACCAAAACATAATGAGCAATAAGATTTATCAAGGTGTACCTTAATCCGAAGTTCCATGAAAATTCGTACCTTAATTCTTGAGATAGAGCTCTGACGGAAATCTGAATAGATCAGTATATCAGCGCCATCTGTTGAGCGTTTTATACCAAAATGTAAACGGCATTAATTTCTGTCAATGGCTAAAGAAATCTGAAGTTTTGTAAAAATCCGTGCATTAATTCTTGAGAAAAATCTATTGCCGAAATCGTGAAAGATGCAGCGTAGTAGCGCCCCCTATTAATCTATTTACACCAAAAACTAATGAACTACAATTTATATCAGGGACTACTAGAATACAATTTTCTTTTAAAATTCCGTGCATTAGTTCTTGAGATAGTTCGGCCACAAAATTTGTCACATACAGGAAGAGTGACTCTCTCTGTCAGTCATTTTGTAAAAACACGTTTACGGAATCTGACCACTAAAACGTGTAAATCCATCAAAAATTGGAATTCAAAAATTTTCACAAATCCAATACTTTCTTCTTGTAATGATGGAAGAAAGTAAAATATCGAAAACATTCTTACGAATTTGAAAGGAAGTTAAAATGTAAAAAGTAAGTAAAACTTTGTCACATATGTTTTTCTCAGCAAATATCAGTAATTCCCTTAGCAACAAAGTAGACGTACGTTTTTTATTTGTTCAGTAATCCTCAGATCTAATCGTTTAATGTTTGTGTAAATATAGAAAGATATTATATGACAGATATGACCTACAGGATATGATGGATGTACGACATGCATGATAATTGAAGGGAGAAATTAGCCATATTGTTGAATCACGTTGCGGTAACACTATTTTTAACTGCTTTCATTCTCATGCATATACTGGCTATCTCTTTCTGTCTTTGACTAATAGCTAGTTCTTAACCGTTTACACATTCCGAATTAATATCGCAATGTAATTATAATTTTGTTTTTCCTATATTACAGCTTCAAATGTTTTAATTTATGCATACAAATTTAGAAAATAACAAAACATTTCTGCCCTTTTTTCGGCTGTTTTCATTTCAGTGTTCGCATTTTGGAACATGATTTTTGATTAACATCCTATACAAATATAACACATTATTTTCCGCTATATGCTATTGTATATTGTTCTTGAGTATTCACGAATTCCAAAAACATTTAGATTCCTAGCTGTCAAATGAAAGTAATACAGAGAAAACGGTAAAAGCAAATACTATATCTTTATGCAAATTAATGAATTTACATTTTCCTTATATCTGTGAAAAAATGCTTAAACATAAATATTTTTTTTTTCAAAAGTTGAAATCTACCTTATATTTTATAGGAAAAATAAGAACTTGGTTATTATGTTGGAAAATATATGCTTTGTATTACAAATAATGCAATGTTCCCACTTGGGAACATTGGCGTTTAAACGGTTAAACCGTTAATTGTAGGCATATGGCTTTAGTTACAAAAAATGTTTCAAATGTTCTGAAGGAATGATTAAAGCATGGAGAAACTAGGCTGTATCCCTGGGGATCCTGACTTTTCGGAGACCCCACATTTGGAATGAAATTTTTCTAATGTTGATATTTTAACCTTTTCCGAAGCTAAAGCAGTAATACAAATGCTCATTCATTGGTTTTATTCAAAGAAAATGACATTTGTAAATCACAGAAAAAATATTTTCAGAAATTGATCTTTTGACACTAAGTGTTTTTTAGGTTCAAAAATAGAGATCTAAAGCTACAAACCCCCATAAAGCATCAATTTAATAACCATTAACCAAAAGGAATGCATTCACAAATTTAAGAGCTTTAAACAAGTAAATTATTTACAAATCCCCCCCCCCCACACACACAAAAAGTTCTGAAAATTATGCATATTTCTTAAATATTTCTTCGTCACACTGTCTTTTGCACATTTTTAGGCATTTTGCGAACTTTTTTATTATTATTATATACAAAAATAACATTTATTTTAAGGATTCAGTTTAGACGCAGGGATTTCTTCGTTTGTTTTCAGTGCAAAAAACATTCAGCTATTCAGAAATGATGTAAAAATGTAATTAAAAATAATTTTAGTTTTTATAAGTAAAAGAACAGAGGTTCCTGAATAGGGACCGAAGGACTACGTTTCGACTTTAAATAAATAAATAAATAAATAAATATAAACCATTATACAATACTACTAATTAATATCTATAATGAACATAGAATAACCCATAAAATAATAAACTAAAACAAAACAAGAGGAGTTGGCAATATTGGAACAATTATGAAGTAATGGATGGTATTTGGCTCGTTGTCAAGGGTAATACCATATAGACACATTAATTACGATTAATCTCTGTTTAGAAATCGGGATAAACCTAAAAAGGATTTATAAATTTACCCAATTAATCGTAAATGCAAAATTTAATTCAATAAGATTTGTTGGACCCAACAAAATTTTTTCTGGGTGTAATATCATGTAAATCTTGTAAAATGCAGTCTAGTAGTGTCATCTGTTGTTGCTGATTAGTTTTTAATGTAAACCACTAAGTTATGACAACGTACAACTGAAATCTGAAGTTTGATGAAAATGCGTGCATTAGTTTCGCAGATAGAGCTAATGCAAATATCGTGAAAAATCTAGCATATCAGCATCAGCGCAAGATGTTGGGCGAGTTGTTTGGTTGTCAGCACCAATATTTATCAAGATATACATGAATCTGAAGTTTGATGAAAATTCGTGCATTAGTTCTTGCGACAGAGCTGTTTAAGAAATGAGGAAAATGCAGCATAGTAGTGCCACTTGTTGAGCGATTTACACCAAAACAAATGTGTGAAAATTTTGTGCTCGTTAAGAAAAACTTAGTGCTCTAAGCGTGATCAATATCTTCGATAACGGTACAATGATTTTTAACCTCTTCAGACCTGAGCATAACTCTACAAATATATATTTATTGTTTTTGCATAATCAAAATGACACCATAGATGACAGTCAGTCATTTTTATGAAATCAGTACTTTTAGGTGACTGGTAATTTAATTTTACAAATATGGATATAAAAGTACTAATCCCCTAATATAAATTTACGCAATAACAAAATTAAAGTCAATAATCAGCAAATCCTCAATTTTTTATTGTGAAGCGTTTAAGTTAAATAATCATGAATATTTCTTAATTTCTTGGAAGGTATTTTTGAAACTCCGAGGAAAATATTTATTTTATGAGGTAATATTCATCAGTGCTGACATCTATAGGTTTTGTTTTAAAGCAAAAAACATTCAGTGTATAGAAATAAAGTAAAATTGCAAAAAACTCGAACAGTTTAGTTTTTATGAGAAAAAGAATGGAGGTCAAATTTGTGTATCTCAGGTCTGAAGAGGTTAATATTAATTATTTTAACTAAACGCATTTTAAAACTAACCCGGGCCTCAACCCGGGTTCGGGCCTTACTTCTGAAGACTCGGGTCGGGCCGGGCCTAGTCACTAATCCTTTCGGGTCGGGCTGGCTCGGACCTTCATTTTTTTGCTGGAGTATCGGGCCGGGCCTAACTTTTTTTCCGTACGAAGCCGAGACTGATTCCTTTCCTCAACTTTTTATAAATCTGTGATATTTGGCTTTGTCCAAAAATTTCTGCAAAAAAAAAAAAAAACATATACTTTTAAGCCGTCATTATTCTACAATTAAACATTAGAATTTATTCCTTTTAAAGAATCGTAGATTACTAGGCGTTTTAAAATAGAATTAAACACAAGCACAAACACAAAAAAAACACATACATACATACACACACACACACACATACACACACATACACATACACACACACACACACACGATTATGACGGAATTGTTTTTGAAAACTGAAAGTTTCTTTTAAAATGTTTATCCATGCAAAATGAATACAACAATACGGGAGAAAAAAATATATTAAACATTTACATCTGTTAAGAAGGGAATGCATTTTTTTTTCGTTCTAAAACGATTTCGTCTTTGGAAATTTTACCATATACCGCTTTTTCGATTTTTTGTCTCCATTACAGGGAATATGGATTAATAATACTAGTGATAACTGAAACATTTACATACAACAAACAAAGATTCATTTATAAGTATAAATATCGCAGCCTACGGCACTTCTGCATAAATGGAGATTATAAACATGGAAAAAAAGACTAATATAATTTTTTTTGGTCAGAATTCTTCCATAAGATTAAAGATCAATGTTCTGTAGAAATTCACTCGAGCCGGGACGGGTTCGGGCCGAATTTTAAACTTTTTTCAGGACCGGGCCGAGCTCGGGGCGAAATTTTAACTTTCGGGCCGGGCCTGGAAATTTCGGCCCGTGCAGACCTCTAATTCCTATGGGGAAGCATTTTTCTAATAACTCTTTCGCATTTTGACATTTTGGAATTTATTTATTTATTTATTTTGCATTTTATAGCTGAGGTGCGCTGACAGCGCACCTTTTTTACTTTTTCGATTTTAGTTGCAGATATATTTTTTAAAGCACTTTCAGTTTCGGAACCGGTTTTGAAAGTGAAACTAGCTTTGTAAAAAATATCTGCAACCAAAATCGAAAAAATAAAAAAAACTGCGCTGTCGGCATGCACCTCAGCCATCCAATGCAAAAAATTATTCAAAAGTGTCAAAATGCGAAAGAATTATTAGAAAAATGCTTCCCCATAGGAATAGCATTAGCTCGCGAGCGTTTCCTCGAGCGAGGACAGGGGCCTTAAGAGTGAACCATTACGGGAATCGTAATGATAAAATCTGCACAGAAGCGCCACCTGTTGAACAATTTAGTCCTAACACTAATCTATATCAAAGACTGAGTTTGAAGTACGATGAAAATTCGTGCATTAATTCTTGAGATAGAGCTATTGTGATAACCATGAATAATACCGCATAGAAGCACCACCTGTTAGACGATTTACACTAAAAAGTAATCAGAACCATATTATATCAAGAACAAAAGAAACTGGAGTTTTATGAAAATCGGTCCATTAGTTCTTGAGGTATAGCCGAAATCGTAAAAATGTCAGCACAGCAGTGTCACCTGTTGGGCGAATTACACCAAAAAGTAATTAGCATCAGTTTATATCAGGGACTAGCTTAATCTAAAGTTTTGTTGAATTTCGCTCATTTGTTCTTGCGATACAGCGTCCACAAAGTTTGTTTCGCATACAGATATACAGACTCACAGACATATTGTAAAAGTATAAATCCGTCGAAAACCAGAATTCGGAAAATTTCACAAATCCAGCACTTTCTTCTTTTAAGGATAGAAGAAAGTAGAAAAGTTAAATCACACCTATAGCAATATCTAATTTTTCAAGGTTATTAATAAACTATTGAAATAAGGAAATTCATACTTATTGTCCATTTATCGCACTCAACCTGTATAATTTACAATTTAATGAAATATAGATCTAATTTTTTTTTTTTTTTAAACAATGTTGATAAAATTTTGATCTTAACCTATATATAACTCTTGCATCATTCATCAGTTCAATAGCTGATAATTGCGCTTTTCATTGATAAGTTATCGATTAAGATCCAGGAAACGAAAGGTTGATTGAAGGATAATCCATTTTTTTCCATACAATGTTCTACACTATTCTTATCACTTTCCTAAATTCTTATTTGATAGGTACGTGTATAAAGACGTAAATGTTAATTGCATCTGGATAAAGAACTTTTGCTCCCTTTCGGGGGAGGAGGGGGGGGGGAATTCGCGCTCGAAATGACAAACCAAATAGCGGAATGAGAATTTGCTATTAGGTTTCAGTTCATATTTTTTGAAAATCATTTTCTGGACATATATATTTGAAATAAATTTTCGATAAAAATGTGAAATGATATCTATGATTTTTTGATAATATGGATGACACCTGTGATTTATTTATTTTTGTCGAAACTATGCATACTTTAAAAGTAACTTACGGGGGGAAAAAAACCCCCAAAAACCCCAGTTGTAACCCACATAAGTTTAATTAGAAATTGATTTTGCAATGAATTTTCTTGAATAAAAAGGAAAAATTATTTCCAACTAATTTTCTCTAGAAGGGGGGGGGGGGATTTATAACAGTTTAACAAGTATAGCTTTTTGAAATGAGTGGGAGGATTATTTTATTATATATTTATTTTATTATATATTTTTTTATTAACATAACTTAATTTCTCTCCATATTATCTATTTTTTATTTTATATTATCTCTAAAATAACCCCAGTAGCGGAATGGTCAATATGGCTGTCTAAAGCAGTAGGTCCCCAGTTCGTTCCTGAATTTCGGACCAGGCAATGTTCATAAAATCTTTTACCCCTTCTTGGTCAATAAACTGAATATCCAGCTTGCTTGGGAACTATTCAAATTCAACTAGGTGGGGAAGCCTACCATATGGCTTGAGCTCAACAAGCCCCACCTAACATTTATTTAAAAATAATAAATGTACATTTATTATTTTTAAATAAATGTTATTTTACAAATGGTTACCCAATTATTTTACAAATGGTTACCCAATTTGTTCTGGACGAACCTAAATTTAGTACAACATTAAAGTATATACATTTTAAGTAGAAAAATCACGTATATTTTTTCCAGAAAGCTGTCCCGTCGTTAATATAGTAACAAAGAAATAATTTTAATCTATTGATGAAAGGGTAAGGATAAGAATTAATATATATATATAAAAAAAAAAACTTGATGGGGGGGAAAAAAAGGAAAGTAAATAATTAAATGAATTAATTGAAATACTAAAATTTTAGTTCATATGAAATTTCTCTCCTATAACCTCCATTTTCCTTTGTTTTTATTTATTTTATTTTATTTTTATTTATTAAGTTGAATAATTCAGTTGAATAAGTCTCTAATTTGATTAAAATCTCTATTTTGAAGAGTGAACAGCCAATAACATTTAGATATTGTTTGTTTGGGAACTAAACAATGAGGGTTTCGCGTTGGGTCAACCACTTGGCCGGGACATATGTTGAATAGCACCTCGGGGCTCATAATCAAGAAAACAGGGTTGGCCATTGTAGGGCAGAATCCTAAATGGAATATGGCACCACAATTATTATTTTAGTTTAGATTAACTTCAACGGATTAAAAAGAAGTAAAGAAGCGCGTTTCAATCATTTTGTTTCATACTGATCATTGAGAAAAGATTTCTTTACGAATATAAATAAATATACTTGATTTTCTCATAAGCCAAATCCAGAGGATTTTTTTTCTAACAAAGTTCTGATTGCATATTTCCTTGGAAACGTATGAAATGGTAGATATTCTTATTAATAAACTATACAATCGAATATCTTTTTCCATTTTTTGATAAAGATAAAAGATCGTTTTTTCAGAAAATACAGTCAGTTTTGAACTGAATTACAGGACGCAACAGTGCGGTAAGTAAGAAAAACTTGACATCAAGTGACAAAAATAATTTATAACTCAATTACTTAATTTATCAAAAAAAAAAAAAAAAAAAAAAAAAAAAGGAAAACGCCATTCAATTTTAAATCTCTTTAATAGTTATCTTTGTCACTGTTATGCCTTTACGCTTTAAAATGAGTTAGTTTCCCATTTGTTGAGCAAGGAATCTGAGAACCGCCTTAACTCTTTATATCTAAAATTATGAGTTCATGAAAATTTAATCTTCTAAAGCATGTTTCGTGAATTTTTAAAACTAAATTTGAAGATTTTACGCAATCATTTAATAAAATTTAGAAGGATTTTGTTAATTAAAATTAATTAAATTTGAATTGATGGGAATTTTGTGCAATATTTATAACTCTACTAAAATCTTTTAATTTTTTACTGTCTTCTATCTTTACAAGAAGAAAGTATTGGATTCGTGAAAAATTTCGAATTCCACTTTTCGACGGATCTACATATTTCATGTGTCAGCGAACATGTTTGTACAAGAACATGTTTGTTTGTACAAAACGTCTATCTGTGAGTCTGTGGCTTTATCTGTCCGTCTGTATGTTACATAAATTTTGTGGGCGCTCTATATCAAGAACTAATGCACAGAATTTAATAAAAATTAATATAAAGATAGTCCCTGATATAAATTGATGCTGATTAAAGTTTGTAGTAAACAGCTCAAGAAGTGGTGTTTTTTGTTCTATTTACGCAATAGCTCTATCTCCAGAATTATTGTACGGAATTTCACTAAACTTCAAATCGGTTAATTTTTAATATGAATTGACGTTTTCTAACATTTGTGTAAACCTGCCAACAGATGGCGCTGCTATGTTGCATTTTGCACGATTTCCGCCATAGCCCTATCTCAAAAACTAATGTACGGATTTTCCTCAAACTTCAGATTCAGTTAGTTGTTCACATAAATTATTGCAAATAAGGTTTCGGTGTGAATCACCCAACAAATGGCACCGCTATGTTGCATTTTACATGATTTACGTTATTTTAGCGCTAATCATATCACAGGAACTAATGCAAAGAATTTATATCATTAGAATTCCCATGTTGGGCATAGATTACCATTTAATTTTGGCATTGTGGTAACGAAATTAGAAATATTAACATAGATAAGATAGAACAAAGTTTTGGAATTGCCACATCCGACAAGTTTAGTATTATATAGAATTACAAAATGTGCAAATATAATGATCCTACAATAGAAATATTGCCTTATTGAAACTTTTCCCTTACAATCTTCCAACTTCAACAAAGTTGAAAAGATTCAAATGAAAAATAAATCATCCTTTTAAAATTTTTTTATGTAACCAATACTGGTTTTGGAAAAAGGTAAAGTGAAGTATCAAAAACTCATTCTGAACAGTATGAACAGTAATACTAATCTATATATTAAGTTAATTTGATAAATTTTAAAATGTGATTTATTTTTAATAATAACCACGTCTTTTAGTAAATTTAATAAATGTTGCACATTAATCAAATTTACCGGTTATTATTAATAATTGCCGATGAAGTTCGGTCAATGTTTAATTAAGCTTAGTAACAAATATATAGTTTACGAAAATATGTACAATCATAACTGTTTGAATCTAATAACAGAAATAATTGTTAAGATACAATAATACTCAATCAAAAGATATGTTCTATTAAACGGATACAAAAGACTAAACAGTTTAAAATAATTATTTTTATAACTATTGAATGAATTAAATAAAACTATTAAACACAGAAATATTCAAAGGATAAATTATACAGCTTTGAAATGCATACCTTAGGAATGAATATTTAGAAAAAATGTATGAGAAATAAAAATCTCAAGCTAAACGAGTTGAATTTTTTTTACATTTACCAACTTTGATTGGTAATTATTAATAATAACCAGTTAATTTGATTAATTCTCATAAATTTATCCTCTTAACTGGTCCATTTGGATATCATTTGGTTATTAATAATATTGATTAATGAAATTGAACGTAACATATATGTTAATTTTGTAACAAGCTATTTTAACTCTTTGAGCTCTGGTTGGTAAATATCTTCAAAATTCCAAATGTCACATTGGCACCAGCATTTTGCAAAGAAAAAAAACGATTAACGATATACGCAAAAAAATGCATTAAACCTTTTTCCGATAAATTTGGTCGAATTTTCTGATGCCGTTGTGACATTTCGGAATTAAAATTATGTGTTTAGAAAATTCTACCATCAGAGCTCAAAGGGTTAATAGTACTTTAAAGTACCTTCGGGTAAGGATTTTATAGAATGCTAGATTTCTTTCCATCTTCCTAAATTTCTTTAATCTTTTCAGCACTCTCGATGATGAACATGGGGGCACTTACGAATCTCTCGTAACAAGAGACAATTCTATAATCTATTGTTGTCACGGTAATGCTGCCGACCAATGCTGCAATAACGGCACTTCAAAATCAGAAAAATCAGTTCTCAATGGTAAAAGAGACAGACTTTTTGTAAGTAGCTTTTATTCTTAGTAGATATTATTATAATGCAGACCAGGCTTCTACCTTCTGGGCAATTAGCTTAGCTTAACGAGTTTTTACCTGGTTGCGGGGCAGAAGCCGCTTGATTGCCACAAACTGAGATCTACCTGATTGTGGCTGTATCGATATTATTTTTTACATATTTGTTACTATGCTGGAATGTTCTAGGTTACTTTTAATTATCTGTTTGGGTTCGTTCGTACGTTGTTGGAAATGGAAGGGATTAAAAAAAAAAGACTGTGGTAACGCTAATTCTTCCACCGAACTCATATGAGCTGCCTATACAATAACCGATACTCTATTTTGATCTCGTAATTTAGAGCCTTGATCAGGTGACGAGATCTTCACCTGACTAGGCACCTCCAGAGGTATAATTCACAGGTAACTTGGAGGACTTTGCACCCACGACGGATTTTACATGCACCAGGTGCCATTAGCGTACATGGCTATTCTTAGTAGATATTGACCCATTCCTGGCTGCAAGAATATTTCATTAAAATTTTTGCCTCTTCTGATAAACAGGTCATAGAATTTCACAAAACTACAAAGAACTTTACAATCTATCATGGTAACTTTGCTCCACTTTTATGAAACTTTGATCCATTCTGCCATGGTGGAATCTTGACGAATTGTTCCCAATGAGTTGCCAAACTCACACTAGTGCTCTATATTTTGAGACCAAAACTTGGCCGTTAACTTAAGTGATGTAGCAGATTTCGTCTTTTTTCTCTGTTGGCCCAAAACTACCCTGATAGGTCAAAGTTACCCTTATTGACTGTACAGAAATGAAAAATTTTTAGTTAAAAAAAACGATTTCATAGGTTCTAGTATCCCGTACTGTTTAATAGATTTCCTAACTAAATTATGATTCCTTATTATAATAACGTTTTTGGAATACGATGAAGATACTTTCAAAAACATTATTCATTGTGTCAAAGAAAAATATTTTGAAATGGATAAATAGCTTTTTTGGTATTGAAAGACATAGCCAGTCTTTTTTCTCTGTTGGCCCAAAATTACCCCGATATGTCAAACTTATAATGATTGACGTATTTGTTTAATGATTAACCTCTTCAGACCTGGCTTACACTATAGGATACACATCTTTACAACTTTTTTTCACGTATATAAATAATGTTAAAAAAAGAGAAATTGGTTTGAATGGAGTCTAATCCATAACAAAACTAAACAAAATAGCAATTTGTTTCTTATAGCGTTTTATTTATTTTTTAAAATTTATATTGAGCTAAGTGTTATATAAAAATGGTTTGCAGCAGAAATGTACAAAAATTAAAACGCAAATAACTTTACTGTGTGTTAAGATATCATTTCTAGAGTTCATTAGTAACAAAAAATATTAAATATGTATTTATTTAATGTTTTTAAATGTTTTTAAAATGCAAAAACGTAAAAAAAAAAAATCCTAAGAAATTGTCAATGTACTTTTTGCGTCCCGATGTATCATGAAATTTTAAATACAAAAAATAAATGTTAATTATTTTCGGTGTTCAGTCTTTCTTAGTTATCAGTTAGTTAATATAAATCCATAACTGAAATAATAATTAAAAAACTACATAAATAAACTCTGGAATCTGAAGAGGTAAAAGGTAATAGTGCAGAGTTGTATTCAGATATTTTTTTCCCAATAAAGATTTCTGAAGCTCCTGGAGGCGGAGGGGAGGGGGGCTCTGGAGTTCCTATGGAAAATTGCACTTGTATTCTTTTGTTGATAAGTATAATGTGCTTAAATCTTCTGGGGGAAATAGCCTCCCCCCAATCTTGGGTCATTCCTGAATACGGCATATGCTTACTTTAAATTGTATTGATTTATTTTATTTTTGGTAGTATGTATTTGGTATGTCAACTGGTGGTGTTTTAAGCTTTCGTAGATATATATTCACTTCAACATCTAAACGTAAGAACCTAATATACGTCCCTAACAATTAATAGGCTGATAATAGGTTTTAAACATTAAAAAAAAGCTCAGTGAAAGCGACATTTTTAGTAAAAGTATATGTTTGAAATGATCCCGTTTGTGATTGAAAGATTAAGAGGTTAATGTAACAAATGACTTTTAACATCATAATTGGATGGTTTAAAAATAATTAAAACCAGTTTGTATGTTTTAAATAAGTTTTATGCGCTGTTTTAGTAAATTAATAATTATTTTATCTATGACTCAAGGTAAATATGAAATTAAACTTTAAAGTTTATTTTTAAGGTTCTTTCTATCAGCAATAGTTAAGCTCCCCTAGATCTTTATAATTTCTCTGTATGTACTTAGGGAATGATTAAAAATATATTTTCTGTGTTTAAAGGGACTCGGTACCCTTCATTCGGCGAAATAAAACGAAAATATAGATAGTTTAATTTGTTGCTTAAACTATAACTTAAAAAGGTTTGTAAAGATCCAAGTAAGAATAAATTTTAAAGCGATTTTATTACATCGCAGACTGCTTAAAAGTGATTTTTCTACGTTTGTGTTTTTTCGACGAATGGGCATGTTCAAAGTGATAAAACTTTTATGCATATATTTTTCAATTAACTCGATTTTTTTTTTAATGTTGTTGTTCCTATAAAACTAGGTGTCGGATTTACAATAACGTAAAAAATGTAAAATGAATTAATTTTTTACTGTAATTTTACACGTATTTGCACATTTATTTTGCCTATTTTGATGGAATAACTTCCGTTATATATTTCTAAGTGAATTTATAAATACAGATAGAAAAAAATATCATCTGGGTTACGCGAAAGTATCAAAATCCAGTCGTACGCAAGGGGCATGATTCTATTCCTAAAATCATTTTCTTACATTTAACCCCGAGATATGACATGCTCTCTATTTGCGGAACAATTCTCAATAAGGCAATAATAATGAATTTTAAAATATAGGTAGCTGAATAAAAATCATGGGTATATCATACCCTGTACTACATTAGGGTGGAGCGAAAAATTTTTTTTTTTGAAAATCAAAAACGGGTAGTTGCCAAAAGTTGCCTTTATACTAGTACATCAACTGTGTGAAATTTTACCGCTGAAAAAAAAATGGCTTGAGTCTGCGCTTTTGCTCCAAAAATCGAAATTTTGGGTAAAATTTGTCATTTTTTGACATTTTTTCAAAAAAATTAAATTCCTACAGAGCTGGTTAGTATTTAAAAGTGTTGCTTAGATCTTTATATTTATCCGCTTAACATATTTAAACTATAAAACAATATCTGTAGTCTGTATAATTGTAGCAAATCTGACAACTTTTTGTGAAAAATCAGCGTTAACCTCTCTATTGGAGCATACAACGAAATGTTGTTTTGAATGCAGTTCTTACCTGGTTGCTTTCAAAACTACTGTGTATATAACTCATACAGGTGGTTGCATTATCCCACCCGTCTCAACCATCCAATCATCTAGGCCCAGTGTTTTATTTATGTATTGAATTGTTATTTTTTTCCCGAAGACGAGTATAAGTTTTCTATATATCAAAGTAATTTATCTCTTCTTTATATTCACTGACTTTCGATGATTTGGATCATGCTGGTGTGACCTGCTGCACGTATATTTTTAACCGACTTCAAGGAGGAGGTTATGATTTCGACCTGTATGTATTTGTTGTTCACGCATAACTTTCGTAAATATGAACCGATTTTGATAATTCTTTTTTTGTTTGAAAGCGTATGGGGCCCATGTGGTCCCATTCGAATTTCAAAAAAATCTGTTGATTAGAACTTTAAAAAAAATTAAAACATTAAAATTCAATATCTTTTCGAAGCAATCGACCAATTAGAAACGTTCATTTTTCATTCTTTTATGTTACACTTACATAGACACACGATCTTTTCAAAGAGTGAAACTCTAACTGGACAAGGGTCACATTTTTCAACAGTGTGCACTGTAAAAAAATTGACCCTTTTGCTGCATCACCAGCTCCCGTTTTTATATAATATCTCTCTCTTGACCCATGAGAATTCTCCACAATACACTGTTAAAAATCTGCTGCATTTTGCTGCAACGCACTCCCTTGCTTGTATAGAAAACGGTTACTTGGCCGTGAAATGGAGCTTTCTCATTGGTTGGAATAGAGATATTATATACAAGCGGTGGAGTGCGTTGCAGCAAAATCAGCAGATTTTTAACAGTGTAGGCTGAAGTAATCGTTTTCTAAAAAACAGTGGAGTGACGATACAGCAAAAGGGACAAACTTTGTACATTGTACACTGCAAAAAAATTTGATCCTTTTGCTGTATCGTCACTCCCCCGCTTTTATAGAATATCTCTCGTTTGACCCATGCGAATGCTCCATGATACACTGTTAAAAATTTGACCCATTTGATGCAGCGTCACACTACAGCTTTTATAGAATATGTTTTTTATGACCAATGAGAATGCTCCATAACACAGTAAAGTAATCATTTTCTATAAAAGCGCTGGAGTGATGATGCAGCAAAAGGGTCAAAGTTTTTGTAGTGTAGTTGGGACAAAAGCGTCTGTAAAAGAAATATTTGGAAATCAAATGGTGTCACTCTCTTATAGAGGCAGCCAGGTATAGGTTATGAGTTTCAGATACCTCGTCGAATACGCCACCGCTCATTTCCGATTACAGTGTCACTGTAAAAAATGTGACCCTTTTGGTGCAACGTCACTCCCCTGCTTTTGTAGAATATCTCTCTTTTGACCCTTGAGAATGCTTCATAATTGGGTGAAGTAATCGTTTTCTATAAAAGCAATAGAGTGATGATGCAGCAAAAGGGTCAAACTTTGTACAGTGTAGGATTCCTCGATATGAATATATCGAGGAATCGCACACATGGAGCACAGTATATAATTGGTTGAAACGATTCTGGACAAAAACGAGTCACCAAGCATCTTGTTCAGCGGGCAATTTTCGTCAATCTTGTTAACGTCGCATACGCGTACAATCGAATTCTTCCAGAAAATCTTCGTCAAATTCTATAATAAAAAATGCCTGGCATTGCAATGCATTGTTAAAAATTTGAAACTTTTGCTGTCACTTCATCGCTTTTATAGAATATCTTTATTTTGACTAATGAGAATCCTTCATAATACATTTAACTAATCGTTTTCTATATAAGCGGTGGAGTGACGATACAGCAAAAGTTTCAAATTTTTAACAGTGTAGTTGGGACAAAAGCGTCTGTTAAAGAAATATTTGGGAATCAAATGCTGTTACTCTCTTATAGAGGCAGCCAGGTATTGGTTATGAGTTTCAGATTCCTCGTCGAATTACCACCGCTCATTTCCGATGCCATTACTGCCTGTATAGGTATTAGATTGTTGCTGCTTATCGATTGAAGCATAGTGCGATTTTTGCTAAAATCTTTCTTTTTCCTTTTTCTTATTAAAGGAAGAGTACTTTTGACTGACTACACTAGAAAAGCATTTTACTATACATTAATACTATATGTATATGAAGTCATTTTGCTGCGTGCTCATATATGGAAGCACTATGTCACGATCTTATGTGTAAGGACACTTTACTTGATAGATTATCACCTTTCGATACCCACTTTCGAAGACCATAGGATTCGATGCAGGCTTTAAGATTTCATGAATGCGCTAGCTTTTCGAAGTGGCGGATCTTGTCTGAAGAAGTTACCATGTAAAAAAATTCTAAAGATTCACGGGCCTCCGTGGCCGATAGGTTAAGACGCCGCTCTGCTAATCTTGAGGTTGTGGG